>JACCPG010007158.1:25000-48920 GCA_016069955.1 Drepana arcuata
CTCCCAGCTATATATTCTAATTTGTTATCAATACCATCAGCTCACTGTTGTTTAATTAGGATGCGATTTGCTCAATTCACATTTCATGACTTTTTAATGGACAAAATAAAACATAGTGAAACTTAAAAAAATATTTATTTACAGAACCTTGCTACATGAGAAGGGAACGAACAAATAAGACACTTATTCATTGAGTACGTTGCTATAATTTCGTTGTTTAGTTCCATAAGAGTGTATGTACAGTCATGAAAATATTTATATTTACATGAGTATAATAGAATTCTTACACACGCCGAATAATCTCTTTGGCATACCATTGCAGAGTGCGTAAAAATAGTTACAAGAAGAATTCGAAGAATACATACATTTTATTCGAACTAATTTACCAATTAAAGGTCTAGCTTGTATTGACGCCACTCGTGGCCATTGATAACAGGCGATATTATACCTTATCTCTTATAGAACTCAGTCGATATTCAAGTATTGCAGAACGAATATATTAGCAATCTCATAAATTCAATTATATACGTTATACAATAGAGCATAAAGTCTAATATCGCTAGCTTATTATCAACAGGATATAATGTATGAGTAGGGTCATAATTAACTTGATCTCTCGGGAATGCCATGTTGACAGATGCTTGTATACAGACAAAGTCGCTGATATATAAACAGATATGTGATATATGTATGAGGATAATCTTTATGTAAGCTTATTTGAAACAATGAACACCATTTTGGGCAAAATTCATACATTCACATAACTAACCTTAAAAGTATATTTTGTTAACATAATATAATAATTATATAGTTCTGCGATTCATAGATGCGAAATCACGTCAGCTCATTTAGCTAATTAGCACTTGTATTTTTGCTTCAATTGACAAAAAGTAAACATTATTCTAATAAAATTAATACTTCAATTACATCTCGTAGGTAATGTCATGTCATGGACTTTGAGTATTAGAGCTTCTTTTATCAAAATTACTCGTATAAGGGGTAGGAATAGGTGTAATAACTCCCTCTTGTCTCTGGAGGTATAATAAGGTGCGTGATAGATGTGGAATCTGTCGCCGTCTCTCACGCACGTCTTCCATTTATGGAGAATAAAATAAGAAACATGATAGGCTACATTATACGACGCGACAGATTTCTTAAGAATAACTTTGAAGGAAAGCTAGGAGGAAAGAGAAGATGAGGACCAAGGTTAACATTTAAGAGTGAGATAAAAAAAGTGTCCCTCATGACGTTAAGGGAGGTCAAAGAGATTGTGGTTGACAGAAGCAAACGGAAGAGTTGCGTTAGAGACGCTAACAAGAAGCCAGGTCTTACATTTATGATGATGTTAATAATAATAATAACAAGGTATTATACATTGGAATGATTCTAGAGCTAGAAACTAGACAAAGCTCGGTTTTCTATTTATATTCTGAATCTATCTTTTAAACCGACTTCAAAAAGGAGATTCTCAATTCGGCTGTTTTTATTTCTTCATATGTTTGAGTATATTCCGTCACATATAGACGGGTTTGCTATATTTTTGTCGAGGGCATATTTGTACTTAGACTATCGCCAGAGTGGTGGTGGTATTGTGGTCGTCCCTGGGCATGTGATGCAGATCCTGGTGGATGCCGGCCTCCTTGAGTATCCTCATCCTCGGCCCCAGGGGCACTCCTAAGGCCCTTAATTTATCTTCTCCCACGTACGGCAGTTCTGCCGCTCCCACCTTCTCTTTCTCAAGTAGGGCTGCGTATTTCTGGATGAAAAGAGAAATATGATAATATTAAATAATAATCATGTTTGTGTACCGTAGCCTTGACTCAGCTCCATTGCAGTTCGGCTCCAAGCTCGTAAGTGAGCAACACCTGACAGACAACAGAATTCCTAGGTGCTCAGGTGCCTTATCAGTGTTTGCTTAGTATTTATAAAGTGCTTGACTGGAGGCCATGTTCTTTCGCCCGTGTTCGGCTTACAAACCAACGGAATTCACGCTACGAGAAATAATCAAATTTATTTTATACTAGCTGTGCCCGCGACTTCGTCGGCGTGGACGGCTTTTTTATCTTTCGTAAAAATGTTTTTTTTTTCAATAAAAAGTATCCTGTTACTTCTAATACCTGCAAAAATATGTGTACAAAGTTTTATGATGATCGGTTTAGTGGTTTTTACGTGAAAGCGTAACAAACAAACTTACATTCACATTTATAATATTAGTAAGGATGAAGGTTTGTGAGGATTTTTATTGATATTTATACAAATATAGTTTATTAACTGAATTAACAGATATGATGTGTGTTTATCTTGAAAGATTCGAGAAATATAATCAAAATTTACACGCGTGAAACGGCTAGCTTAGTATTTATAACAGTAAAGTTATTTCTATAATAGTAAGAGACTACCGTTGACAATAACAAGAAAATGCTTTAGCTGGGAATACGTCCCAGACCTTTCATGCCAGATAGACTGACAGATTAAAATTACCGCAACTGTAAAAAAATTGGATCAAATGCAATTTGCAAGTTAGAGTCCCGGCTTTTTAAGATGATCAATTTGTTCCGCGATCTTACCTCATATCCAAGTTTCTTGAGGAACAGTCGCATGAGAGGTGGCTCGTCTCCAAAGAACTTGGTCAGTCGCTTCACTCTGTCAGGGTTGCTGAAGGAGAAGGGATCCAAGTGGCGGTGATGACCTGACCGTATATACTGCTGGGATCTGGGACAAATGCATTTTTGACTTAAGCATCATCATCACGCCGAGTTCTTTATGGGGTAGACAGGGAGAGTAAGGCAGAAAAGCGTATAATTAATATAAATGCAAAAATTTGTGAAGATCTTTGTTCCTCTTTCTCGCCAAAACTATTCAGGGGATTTGGATGACATTGGGTGCAAAGATAGATTTATTAGCTGGATTGAAACAAGATAAGTTTTACTGAAATAAAATTTTAAGTCTTGTTAAGTCTCTGGGACAACTTTACCCAAATATACTTAGATCCAAACCAAACAGATCTTGTACTATGTTAGCTACTACATGGATAGTAGAGTAAATTATCCACGCACTTGTACATATGCCTGAGAGCGGCGATCTCGGCACGGATGTTGTCCATTTCCTGCATGACGAGATGCTGTGTCCTCATCTCGCTGGAGAGGTGGGCCACTGACCGCGCGAGCGTCACCACGTGAGACTCCAGCCGTTGGAAACGCTTATTCATACCCTAAGAAATGAATATTGTAAAAGAACAGAGATTAAAAAATGTGTATAATAATTTACAAATTTCCGTCTTCAAGCCTTTTTTCACAAATTCCCTAAAGGGGTAGGCAGGTGTAATAACAGACACGTTAAAACAAATGAATATGCGTTCTTTTGTTTTAAAGTGTCTGTTATTACACCTGCTGAGTGTACTGTTCGAATGTACAAGTGTTCGAATTTTAAAATTTCTGATTGTAGTATCATCAGTAAGTATTTATAAGCCTGGCAATATTATCTCCCAAAAAGTTTCTCATTTAAAGTAAAAGATAAATAATTTCGAATTGTAACAAAAATACACTTTGCTTTAGTTCTAAATGCCGATATGATGAGGTAATTGACCTCTTATCTCACCTTGAGGTCATGCTTTTTCCGATGTTCGTTGGAGCTCCGCCTCTTGTCCCTGACGGGCCGACTGCTCACTGAACTGGACGGTAGAGAAGACATGCTGCCATATCTGCGTTTTGATGATAACCTTTAATTAAATGAAACGTTATTAGAAACAATTGATTGTCTGAAACTAGCGAGCATGTAAAAAAGGATACTGGGAACAAAGACACGCCCCACCAATTGTATATTCACGCCTTCCCACAAGGTTACCCCAAGGTGTGAAGGTTAGTACCCAAACACCCACTTTTTGCCAGAGATATATTTAAGATGCCAACGGACCAGATGGCGAGTCCATCGCCATTACTCAAGCACGATTATACATACTTTGAATTTCTTTGCAAATGTATGCAGGTTTCCTCTCAATGTTTTTCTTCACCGCATAGCTCGTGGTGTGGTGGAAGTTCAGAAAAACTCGTTGGTTCAGTTGGGATTCGAACATGCACTCTTTGTATTGGAGGCAGCTACTCGAACTCTCGGCCAGCACGGCTCTATTTTTATTTATCTATTTAAGGCCACTAACTACTTCCCTACTACCCCTTCGGCATCCTTGAATCTTCATTTCGCGTTTTTACTCAAACCACTCGGATAACAATAAGGTTATTCAAGTTACAGCAAAACCTCACCTTGACTCCCACGCAGGCTGCTTCGCCAGACTGGCAGGCTTCCTGACGCCGAGCAGCTGCAAGACTTCAGCGTACATGTTCTCCAAGCCCCGGAGCTGCCTGCGGATAGCTCTGGCGTCTCCCGTAGACGCGTCACTGTCCGTCCTGCCATCAAGTAGAGATGACAGATCCAGGCTTCGCGTCGTTGTCGACGTCATATCTGTCGTATCCAGGCCGAATACTGAAATGTACAAGGATTTCCTGATCAATTTAACATGTAACAATCATTGACATTGTTTTTCCACATTGTCTAGTGGGTAGGAGTATTGTGTTGGTTTGGACAAATAGAAATGATAAGCGAAGAAAGATTGACAGAACGGTTATGCAATGCCGGAAGCGTGTGGAAAGATAGGCAGTGGAAGACCACGTTGCAACTTCCATATCATTATCACAATAAAAGAGTTTGGTTAAGGAGAGGACGTTGAAAAATTCGCACCATATTTTCTAACATTATCTACTGCTATGATACATACACACATATTATCCCGGTGAGTCCCGCAAGGAGTAGAGAGAGAGAGTAAAGCGGCAGTTCTCGATATGTAGTACTCGTTTTTGTAAAGCATTCGAAAAGAAGTGGGTGTTGTTACCACCCTGCCTACCCGTTACGGAACGTTCGTTATTGTACTACCTCTTGTGGGAAGGCCTGAAGAGAAACATGCTAATTTTCCAATCACTTTCGTTTTACACAATCGTTAGACTTCTAAGCAACCCCTGATTGACTGGTCGATCTGTACCAACCCGTTACAATGGTTAATGTAGTAACTAAATAAAAAAACTTACAATGCTTCTTATAGTGATGATCACGTTTCGACGAGTGTTTCTTGTGAGAGTGCCAGCGGGGGGAGTCGCGGCTTCTCCTGCGGTCATCGGGGTACTCGGACGAGCGTCCAGGGAGGCTGCGATGGAAGTGGAAATAAATATATGATCGGTTATAAAAAAAATTGCGCCATCGTGGCCGTGTGATACGAACTGCCTGCAATACAAGATTGCAAAGTCAAACCCAGCCTATAACTATGAGGTTTTCTGAACAGTTCGATGAAGGAAAACAGCGAGAGGAAACCGGCATAGTTTGACAAGAAATTCAAAGAAGCGTGTATAGTAGTGCTTGAGAAACGGCGATGACTTCACCATCTGCCATGTTGGCATATCAAATATACCTACACTGCCTCTGATGTAGGTATGGATGCTTGCTACACACACGTTTTATTGGTTCTATGTGTATTCTAGCAATATTTCGAATACTCTTTGTATTTATTCCACTCCCGATTTTTAATTAATTCCTCTTAGGACGGGCACTGTTGTGTGTTTCTTATGACACATGATCACAGAACATTCATTATCTATCCATTGATCGATTCAGGACGTTTGGCAAATTAACTTATTCATGTATCAATCGACATTAGAACCTATTAAATAACAGCTCCTTACCTATTTCTCTTGTGCATATCGGAGGAGGGTGATAGAGGAGGCAGCGGCGGCGTGACCGAGCTATCAGAGCCCGATGACTCGAGCCTCATGCCAGCCAACTTCGGCTCCAGGATCTGACGTAGTTCACATTCGACCAGGTCAGCCCATTCGTTCTCACCTCCTGGGAAAGAAATTAAAAAGCTTGATATAAGCCTCTCTTTCGCGCTAGTCGTAACGATCCTGGGCATCTCTTATCCATGTTTTCTCTGCTAACTTTTCTATATCATCGACCTACCAAGCTGTTGGTCTTGGAGGCAATCATTCCTTCAGAGTCTTTCTCAAAAGGATGATGGTGAGATAATAGATAAAATGTTATTAATTTAAACATAAACTTTACCCTGTCCGGCTGACTGCTGACTGGTCCCAGGTTGCGGTGGACCCCCGGCAGGCGCGGCGGCGTCGGAGTCAGCTGAAGTGTCGTGCAAGCTGACCTCGGGTCGCCTGCCGCTGGAGTAGGCCACGCTGCCGCGACCTGAATCCACGTTAGACGACTGCCCTCCATTTTTGTCGTAATCTGAATTTAAATGATTTCAACTTCTTTACTTTTTGGCACTCGCAGTCTGGTGACTTTCATCATCATTAAAGAGTTTACATTCGATTTAATTTCATTATTTGAAAAGAAAGACACTGGACGGTAAACATTCCCCTTGTCCCTTTCCATCCATAAAAGACAAAAAAATACAAATTTTTAGTAGTTATGACACTATATTTCTGTCTACAAAGACTATGCAATACTATCCGACTTAACCTTTTTGTCATTTAATTAATGATACTTTAATATCAGGACACATAAGGTTTAAAGAACCCTACCCTAATACACTATGACCCTACAACCTTTTCCTGCAGAGAAGAGGTGGGAGTCCTTTACTTTAGAGACAAACTGAAACATACCCGAACTAGCTCCAGAGCCCGCACTCTTCTTTCCGTGAGATTTCAAATCCTCTATCCTGTTTGGGGTCTGCCTTGACGACGAAGGTTGTGGGTGATAGTCCGTTTTCCCGCTAGAATTGTACACACTATCTGTTGACTTCTGGCTAGCATTCTCGTCATTTCTCTCTAAACTTTGCGACGTAGAAGGTTCCTGCTTCTGCTTCTGAACTAGCGAATCAGGTGTCCTGCGCTCTTTATAGCTCTCTGGAGTTCTTCTGTAAATACTCTCTTGCATTCTCTCTTGCCTGTGAGACTCGTTTGATCGTCCACTTGTTCTGATTCGTTCTTCTAAGCTGGATCTGCTTTGAGCTGCTAGTCTCGCCCGGAAGCCGCCATCATCCGATTCTCGTTCGTCGCATCGGCTTCTTTGCGGGCTATTTTCGATTGGCAGCCCGTCTAAAAGATTACCGTGAGAATTTCTCCTAGATCTGTCGTGGATTTGTGGTGAAGTGACTTCGGGTCTGTGAGGCTCGTCTAGTAGGTGTGGGTGTGAAGCAGCTCTCCTTCCCTCTACTAGACCTCTTTGACGTACTATTTCTCTTTCCAACTGTTGAGGACTTCTGAGATCTGGCCGCGAGTGGCAGTTGTCGAACTGAAAATCACAAAATATATCATCACAATATATCACTTCATTGTCAATTGATTAAAAACTAATATGCTATTAAAATTACAAGTGTTATAGTACCTATCAACATCGAGAAATGAACAAATTGAATATGTGTCGTCGAATGAGTTGATCTTTAAAGGAGTTAGGCCTAGTTACCTAAAACAGAGTCGAATAGTAAAAAAAACAGATACTTTGTTTGCCGTTTCTTCTCATAGCGTACTTTACGTCAATACGTAAACACAAATAGCTAGCTTACGTAATAGAATGTTTGATATGACCTAGAGAAAACTGGTGCTCTACTCTCTCTACCTACTCGGTGAGTCATCCTTACTATCTTAACTTAATATTATAAATGTAAAAGTAAGTTTGTTTGTTACGCTTTCACGTAAAAACTACTTAACCGATCATCATAAAACTTTGTACAAAGCTTCTTGGAGGCATTAGAAGTAACATAGGTTATATTTATTGAAAAAAAAAAATTTTACTAAAAAGATAAAAAAGCCGTTTTGCGTAAAATTTTAATTGTGATGGCTTATACATAGAATTACTATATAGATACATAGAAAATACATTAAGCTACTAAAAATATATGACCTTCGATAAGTGTTTACAGTGCAGTTGTATAAAATACCTAATTATGTCTCTGATACTCCGTGGTCGCTTGTAAAACAAAAGCTAGAAGCTAAGACCCCAAAAGTTTTAAATAACTTCGGTTATATGAAATCAAAAACTTTAGAGCCCTAGCAATATGTGTATAGTTAGGGTAACAACCCAGTTGGTGTCGGCTCATTATGATTCGCGTGGGAAGTGTACTCTAATTGCTAGCAATTGAGACTGATTGCTCCTTTGTCCGACGCCTCCAGTGAGAACTCTCCATATCTGACTGTCAGTTTTTAACCAATCTTTTTAGAATGTTAATTTTGAATGTTGTAATTGTAAAGATAAACGGCTTAGATTGGCATGGCCTTCGCATTTCTTTAGGTTTCATTCATTTTATGTAAATGATTTAATTATAGCTTTGAATTTAATACGACGTCGTTTGTTTCCGCTCTGGTATTACAGTTTTTTTTTGTAATAGCCACATCGAGTTATGTTACAGTTGTAGTGATATGCCTTCACTAGATACAAGGGTTCCTTAAGGGAGAGGGTGTGTAGTAACACATTCTCTTTTCGTAATCGACAGATTAAAAAAAAATTACCGGTATCAAAAATAATTTGCAAAACTACGTTAAAATTTTGGAGTAAACCAAGTAATTCTTTTTTTTATATGAAATTTTTCTT
Source organism: Drepana arcuata (assembly GCA_016069955.1). NCBI lineage: Eukaryota > Metazoa > Arthropoda > Insecta > Lepidoptera > Drepanidae > Drepana > Drepana arcuata. The sequence goes on from JACCPG010007158.1 coordinate 33,581, forward strand.
TTTTTACGAAAATAGCTATCATATAATTATGCATATATTATCTCGGGTGAATTACTCACGAGAAAAACTTTACGTAATATTGATTTCTGTCTATGTAAATGATTGCAGATTTTGAAGCAAAAAAACTAGGCTATTTGTCACTGATAGCATGAAATGCGAGCTTTTGTCTGAGTAAGCGTGTGATGTTGTCCTAACGCAAACAGTTTTCAATTGACACTGAGACAACGAATAATACACACGTGTCATTAACTCTTTCAAATTGTAATAAGACTAACGTGTGTCAGATAAAACACGTGTCGATAGTGACCAGAAGTGACCCGCAATGTCAACCGCGTAAAATTTGATTCTGTCATTAACATAAAATATTTACAATATAGCTCATATTACTCTAGAAAACAGTAGCCTTTCATAGGTGAAAGAGTTAAATATTAAAAAAAAATAAAAATAGCAATGTAGAGTGGTTCGATTAGATGAAGAAAGGTTGTGCACAAACCCCGACTATACCAATGAGTGTGTCTGTGTCATACATTTCAAATCATTTAGTGATAAATTACACCACGAGCTTTACGATAAAGGAAAACATCGAGAGGGAACCTGCATACGTTTGAGTAGAAAGCATAAGTTTGAAAGTTGTAAGGCGTATGAATTGTCGTCCCTGAGTAACGGCAATATATTCGCCATCTCTCACGTTGGCACCTAAAATTTATCTCTGGTAGAAAGAGGGTGCGTACCACCTACACACCTCTGCCTGCCTCTTCGGAGGTCACTTAGGGTATGCGTGAAGATATTATAAGCAATTAAATGATATATTTTGGAAATTATTTCCATACCTGACTTTGAGGTGTAGTTTTCAACGAAGTGAAATTTGCCATGGACCTGACATCCATGTCTCTTTGGTAAACGGCACTCCTTCGTCCCGGAGGCCCGTACTGTTGATACAAGGCATCGGCTCCTAGAGCCTGAGGACCTTGAGGCGGTCTACCGTGAGGAGTAGAAGACAACATCTCCTGGGACCTCGCTTGATGGTTCAGATAGAGTTGCTGTTGAACTAGCTGCTGCTGCATGAGTTGTCTGTAGATAAATTAATATATTGTATGTATAAGAGGAAGCTAAGAGACGCGATTGCGATGGTATGGTCATGCGAAAACCTGAAAATCACATGACAAGGAAAGTGCTGCAGCTAGGGAGTCGAGACCAAAAAGTCGTGGCAGACCCCGACTAACTTGGATATCGGTTATCAATAAAGACCTCGCAAAAGATAACCTAGATCCGCTGATGACCAAGAAACGAAGTGCCTGGAGAAGGACGGTTAGGAGAGCCCCGACCCCAATTAGAAATGGGAAAAGGCCTGAAGAAGAAGAAGAATAAGAGGAAGCTACGGACGTCTCCTGTCTGTCTGTCTGTATGACTATTGACGAACAGACAGTCTGCATTTTTTACAGAAATTTTGCGTTATTGAAGCAATAAGTAAGATATGATTTTAAGAAGAAGTTCACAATAATTTAGGTCTATAAAATATCATTGAATAGTATTATTAATTTGGCCAAATTTTCACTGATTCAGTGTTCCCTATAAAAGTTTACTTCTGCACGGTACGGTACCATTTATTATTTTGTTACCTACTTGTAGATTACTTGGTGAATTAAAATTTGGTATCGATAGCAGATTTTTTCTGGAATAAAACATTTTCTTCTCCAGCTAATAGGTAATCGATATCTGCGGCCAATTTCAATCGGTTTCTTGAAAGAGGAACAAAACGTCGTCATACAATTTTGAATATTAGCAGGTGTTCAGGCATAACTGAACCAACCGACGTCGCCTTAACAGAATTTGTGCCTACAAAATGGCTTCCCCTTAACACTCGAATTTGCCGCCAAATGCTACTTTGACATAACACATTTTTTCACTTCTTCGCGCCTTTTGTATTGTAACACACAACATTAAATTAGTATATTCGCATAATGCTGGATTTCATTTCTCACGCATAATAAAGTGAAGTTCAGTTAGTATACTAACGCCTCAATAAAAAGGATCCACACGAATTGGTCCTACAAATCAAAAACTCAACCAAGAGGTAATCCCGCCAAGCCAGATCACGCAAACACAATTTGGTACCACGAAGCTGGATTACCTAAACATAATTTAGTGTTCAGAGCCGCATAATCTAGAACATAATTTGGTCCTTCGAGCCGAACACTAGAACAAAATCGACCTTCAGCGCATTTCAAAGCCGTAAAGCAGCTTTTGCAGAAAGGAAGCCAAGGAGAAGTTGAAGTTTTATCCAAGACAAATCGAAGATTGTGAAGGAAGCTGTGCTACCATATCAAGAAACGCGCATTATAGATACGGCCGGCCAGCCATTCCCGCTAATTCAACTATATCTCCACTTCCTCTGTGTTTAGTACCGTGCTTTACATACCTTACTATTGTTTCAGTCACAAGTTTCTATCTAAATATATATCAGAGCGTAACCAACTACGCTGCCAGCCGTCTTCGCTGTTAACAATCACACGTGAGTACCCTAACATCTTTACTCTCCACCAAAATGAGCGTGCAACCACGAGATAAAACCCCCTGCAGGCCTAATACAAGTGATATCACTAACATCACTAATGAGTTGGTGAAAAAGCGCGGGATTGTAAAGGGTAGATTATCTAAGTTCGCAAACTATTTGTCTACTATTAAAGATGTAGATTTGAATAGTCAGATATGCATTAATCTCAAATTGCGCATACAAGGAGCCAGCACATTGTTTAGGGAGTTTAATGACATACAAACTAAGCTCGAGGAACAAGTCTCTGACGTGGATGAGCAGTTAACGCAAAGAGAACTATTCGAAGATAGTTACTACAGCATTATAGCACAGGCTGAGGATATTTTAAATGCAAATCAAGTCACTAGCTCTTCCAATAGATGTAGCCACCCAAGGAATTCCGTCAAATTACCTACCATCGCGATGCCCACGTTTGACGGTTCGTATGAGCAGTGGTTAGAGTTTAGGGATACTTTTCTGTCGTTAGTACACAACTCTAACGATCTCAGTCAGATAGAAAAATATCACTACCTGAAATCTTCCCTCAAGGGAAGCGCAGAGTTAGTCATAGATTCCGTAGAGTTTTCTAGTGATAATTACTTTGTTGCTTGGGAATTACTTCTGAATCGATATAACAACAGCAGATTATTAGTTCATAATCATATTAAATCACTTTTTACTATGCAGAGTGTCAACAAAGAGTCCCCCGTTTTGCTTAGAAAACTTATAGATACAGTGTTAAAGAATTTACGCGCTTTGAAAATACTCGGTGAGCCTACTGATTCATGGGACACACTCATTAACTATTTAGTTGTTTCTAAATTAGATCCCACTACTGAACGTGAATGGGAACAAAGCAAAGGCACTTTATTTTCTAGAAATAGTCATATACAAACGCAACCTAGCTTTGATGACTTAGTAAAATTCCTCAAAGATCGAGCTGATATGTTAGAAACATTACAATTATCGCACAGTAAGGGAAGTTACCCACAGATACAACACAAGGCTCATTGCAATGTTGCCACAGATAAACCACAAAATCGTATTTCACGTAATTTTACTAGGAAACTCTGTATATTGTGTAACGCAGATCACGCACTATATTCTTGTCAGAAATTTCTTGATTACACGCTTGATTCTAAACTTAAATTCATTGAAGACAAGAAATTGTGTATTAATTGTTTACGGACAGGTCACTCATTGGATAGTTGTAAGTTAGGACCGTGTCGCATGTGTAATCAGAAACACAATTCGTTGGTTCATCCAGCAAGCATCTTAGGTGATTCCACTCAAAACGTAACACCGCACTCTTCCCATGCGAATGTGAGTATTGCCAGTGCGCAGCCGGTGGTCAATGCTGCCGCCATAGGTATGCAACCGTCAATAGCACCGCGCTCGTCCTGCGCTTACTCTATGCATATTCCTTCAGTTCAAGCTTACAATGCTCATTGCACGCAGGCAAATGTCAAGCCTGTCTTATTACCTACCGCGTTAGTCTACATCGCTGACAAACATAACAACTATCATCTAATACGCGCACTTTTAGATAATGGTAGTCAGCGATGTTTTATCACAAAGTCGCTTTGCGATTTCTTACAAACGCCAACAGTACAGTCCACTCACGAAGTTATAGGTGTTGGTAACTCGGTCACTACAACCACGCAATTATGTGATGTCGAGATCAAATCGCGCACCAACCCTTATCAAACGCATTTACAATGTTTCGTTTTACCTAACATTACGTCGACGTTGCCTGCGATGTCATTACAATACGCACAATTAACATCACATATACCTGCACATATCGAACTGGCAGATCCTCAGTTTTATGAGTCTCAAGATATTCAACTGCTCATAGGTGCAGATATTTTCTGGGACTTGATAGGAACCGATAAGATCAGACTACCTAACGGGCCGATGTTAGTTAACACAAAGTTAGGTTGGATTATTTCGGGATCTATTAATTATCCATCATATCAGAATAAGCATATTCAATGTAACTTCTCCCAGTCAATTAATGCGCAGTTAAGACAGTTCCGGGAACCGGAGGAGTTACCGTTTCGAGACACATATACTAATGAAAAGCGAGCACATAAACAATATTCTGGAAGTACCACCACACGCAACAATGACGGTCGGTCCTGTGTTCGCATCCCATCAAAAGCACATTAGGTCAGACGTACTCGCAAACAAGACGTCGATTTATATAAGTACTATAAAACAATAAGATTACTTTCAATACGCAGTTTTACTATACAATCAATACAAACAGTTTTGTCCTATCAATCGTTTAGAATATATACGCATCCATTGGGGCTATAAAACTATGACCATACACATAATTAATAGGTATAGTTTAAGTCCTGTTTTATAATATTTCTATCGTTACTTGGTAGTTTAACACGACACGACTCCGAACCCGCATCCGGAGCATGTGTATATACACACACAAACACATCGTTTTCTTCACGACTAAACGATACGCTTCTTTTCACGTTCATACTTCATTAAGAAGTCATTGCATTAATTTATTATCGCGACATAAAATGCATAGCTCACTTCTAAACGCTTCTTTCTATGCAGTCACAATGCATATGTTACCGTTATAATTACGTTTTATCAGTCATACTCGCAGAATAATTGGTGTTCTCCAGGGAAACCTTGAACACGCAACGCTAGTTAGGTCAGGTTAGGTATAGCATCAAAGGTCGTTTTCGGGGGAATATTAGTAGGAGTAACTTAGACAAACGCACTGTAGGCACTTACATATCTATATGGCTTGTGCTCGATTCAGAGGTAAAGCCTTTTCGCCATTGATGGGCAACCTACTGCAAGAACGAATCACTCCTAGCTATCTATTTTGCGATACGGTGTAGCTTACACTAGGCCAGTGCTCATGGTGAACCGAAAGGGCAGGGGCTCGCTTCTTATTAGAGTAACATATATGAACTTGCAAACGACCTATCTTCTGATGCCTACCTGCTCGCGTAAAAGACATTTATTGCTCGACGTAGTACCTAAACCTTCTGACATTGTTTCGGATAACAGTAGGAACTTTGTTAGTCTCGCTAATGAATTCACAATTTTTTTATCTTTTTGTTCTTATGATATGTCTAATACGCATCTATTCAAGACATACGTTCCTCTTTAATTCCACTCATTGCGCTTCATTTTGGTGGATTGTTGAAGGCTAGGGTAAGATCGTGCAACCTTCACTTGCTACGAGTAGTTGACAACGCACACTTAATTTTTAAAGAATGCCGCACGGTGCTGACACAGATTGAACCTATCCTTAATTCACCTCCAATGAGTCCTATGTTCACCGATCACTATGATCCGATTCCTCTATGTCCAGCTCATTTCCTGGTTGGTCAGCTACTTACAGCGCCAGCACCTGAACAAATGACTGATACCCTTGTCAATCGTTTAACACGCTATCAAAGGCTGGAACAAATTCGACAGCACTTGTGGAATCGATGGAAAATGACAACACTCCGCCACTAACATGGAACCTGAGACGCATCCTGTCATCATCTCCAGGAGAAGAAGGGATGGAGTTGCTGATATACAGACGGCGACGGGAAACATCAGATGCTCATTTGACCGAAATGTCCTCCATTTGAAGATATTGGACGCCGCTGCTTCCAAGGCCGGGGGCATGTTCAGGCATAACTGAACCAACCGACGTCGCCTTAACAGAATTTGTGCCTACAAAATGGCTTCCCCTTAACATTCGAATTTGCCGCCAAATGCTACTTTGACATAACACATTTTTTCACTTCTTCGCGCCTTTTGTATTGTAACACACAACATTAAATTAGTATATTCGCATAATGCTGGATTTCATTTCTCACGCATAATAAAGTGAAGTTCAGTTAGTATACTAACGCCTCAATAAAAAGGATCCACACGAATTGGTCCTACAAATCAAAAACTCAACCAAGAGGTAATCCCGCCAAGCCAGATCACGCAAACACAATTTGGTACCACGAAGCTGGATTACCTAAACATAATTTAGTGTTCAGAGCCGCATAATCTAGAACAGCAGGATTTATTACCTGTGTGGTGAGGGACTTGGGTAAGCCACATTGTTGGCCATACTGTGGTTGAACTGCATCTCTGGTCTGTTCTGCGGCACTGGTCTCCCATATATCCCCTGCTCCACCTTCCTTGTGCTCGCATCCCTTGGCGTAGCCTGTTCAGGCTCAGGTCGTTTCCTTTCCTCGCTATTATTCAGACTCGCTTCTGGTTCGTTATTTTTGTCACCCTCACTAGAATCTTTACCTTTAAATCTACTCGAAATCATGTCTTTAAGAGTGTGGTAAGTTTTACTAACGGATTTGGCGCTTTTAGGAGCATCTCGAGTGTTGTCTTTGCCGGTTTCAGCTGTTACTGTGATCTGTTGAGAGTTATTTGGAGAATCAATCTTCTGTCCGTATGTTTTAGCCGGGATTGGCGGCTTAGGGGTCTCGTATGCTTGGCTGTTCCTTGATATCGCTCCCTGGGCCTGGGTCTGGTGCATTGCGTAGCCGTAGGTGTCGTGGTATTGTCTGAAGTCACCAGATGTGCCCGCTTGCTGGTTCTGGGGAAGATTATTAGAAGGCTTTTAAAATTATGATTTTGGACGAGTTAGACGGAAATTTAATTTTCAATCAGCGATTTGAAGAAAATTTTATCAACAGCCAGTAATGGACTCGTAACTTATATGGCTTGCTGTGGTCGAGCCATGAGGTTCTTAGGAATATATTTAAATACGACATCTAAAATACTAAATCTGTTACTTATTAATTCTTAAATTATTTTGTTTAACACGTGATGGTATAGCCGTAGGCGTGTAATAAATTCTAGTTGTGATATTAAGTTCCAGTATATGTATTGCGGTTTTTCAAGGTTATATAATGTATTATCATTGTATCTTACTTCCTAGTTAAGTATATTATAAATGCGAAAGTTTGTGAAGATGTTTGGTGCTCGACTGCGCCAAAATAGCAGAACGAAATTCGACGAAATTTGGCAGAAATAGTTTAATTACCTGCTAATTTAAAACAGACGATAATCATAGAAAATGTATCAATATTAAACTAGCTATGAAATCAAAATTTACTATAATTTTTATGAATTTCTATGACTTATTTTAATGTTTTTACATTCGGATTCCGGTAGCGTTCAGATTGTTGCGATTTGAAAACACTTCCTGTTCCTAGTCAAAAGAACTGTTGCGAGTTTCGATTAGTCGGTGATCGTGTGATCGGTGATCGGTTAATTAAATACCCACTGAAATTCATTGGCCCAGTTAGCTTTAACTCATATTTCGTTTTCTCAATGCAACAGAATTAGAGCTTCGACTATCTGCGTGGTAATCCGACACCGCTGCCAACAAAGGTACAGTGCCTTCACATGACTCAAAATGCTACACAACATTGTGTCGGGCTGTGCGATGAGAAACAGGGAAACAATGGGTCTTGTATAGGAATTCAAATTGATAATGGCTTAAGGCGAAGTGTAACTGTTCATTGTTACCACTTGTCTGGTGAAAGGCAGTGGCGAGTGAAACACATCTCGATGTATTTTCTTATGAGGGCTGGTACATTTATGCAATGAAGTGATTAAAATAAACGGTGACATGTATTTTTCTTTGTGACTGTACTCATGCAATACACATAATTGGAGTGAGATAGTATCTTCCTGTTTCGTGGAACAACTGTTATGCGTGATTTCTGATAAGCGAGATGGTAGAACGCTTTTAGTACAGATTAGCAATTTGAATTGAGTTCTCATTGTAATGAGTTACAGTTTTGTTATGTGTTCAATGACAAATTGAATGTTTATATAATCCTTAATAATATTATAAATGTGAATGTAAGTTTGTTTGTTACGCTTTCACGTAAAAACTACTTAGCCGATCATCATAAAACTTTGTACACATATTCTTGGAGGTATTAGAAGTAACATAGGATACTTTTTTTGAAAAATAAAAAATTATGAAAGATAAAAAAGCCGTCCACGCCGACGAAGTCGCGGGCACAGCTAGTATAATAATAAAAATGTAGGTATACTAACTTTCGTGTACTTTGACATCACTTAATAATGTACAGTTAGCTAATTGTGAAGCTCGTTATAATAAGTTGCGTATTTTTAAATATTGATAGAAAACAAATGAAGGGACATGTTCGAATTTTTCAAATAAAAATAAATGAAAGAATAGATTAATAAAAAAAGGCTTTAAACCTTCATAGGAGTGAACACTAGTGCTCAAATAGGCAATGTTTTCGTGTTTGTTCGTTTGCACGTGCTTGTCTCATGAACTCCTAATCCCATTTGAAAAAAAATTGCCGGTTTGCATTTGTTAGTCTGTTAATTGAGGAAAGTCAGTGAAACTTTTACGCATGTAACACAGCAGGGTACAAATAATTTTCTAATACAGGGTGTATTAGGTCTAGAATTCACAATACCAAACTTCAATAAAGGTTAATTCCTTAAAAAGAATCAGATGTTAATATTTGAATCGTCTGCTTCCCCTAGGCATAGCACTAGATGCTGGGAAATGTTTCGATTCTTGATTATATTATATTATTAAATAATTTAGGACTCCTGTATCAAGAAAGAAGCTGTAAATCTAAAGAGTACTAGCGATACACATCGCAAGGCATTCGGCGTGGTGACATATGATCGAAATATTTATTAAAAAAATCAAAACAAGCCGAGTGGTTCGACTAGTTGCCTGAATTAGGATTCCCAGTTCGAATCCCGACTATACCGATGAGTATATCGGAACTCACCGAACCGTACAGTGATTGGTCACACCACGAGCTTCACGGTGAAGGAAAACATCGATTGGAAACTTGCATACTTTTGGGAAGAAATTCAAAAGTGTATATATAGTCGTGCTTGAGTAAAGGCGATAGCAGGTTACAACGTAAATATATCTCTGGCGTAAAGTGGGTGTGCATTACCTTTGTGAACCTTTGGGGACCTTTGTGGGAAGGGGTGAAAATAAATAAATATTAATACAACATGTCTTTGTACTTATCATAACGGCAAAAGTGGAAGCTAGCACCAGTTACAAAGTCAGAAGCCTGAGAAAAAAATACTATTTGCTTAAAATAATAATAATAAATACCTGGGACAATTCCACACAAATTGACCTAGTCCCAAATTAAGCAAAGCTTGTGTTATGGTAACTAAAAATAAGTTAACGGTTCCTCGAGATGGGTCGCAAAGGTTATATTACACAAAGGTTCGTTTCAAAACACAGTTAAGTACAGATTTCCGAGCTAATTCGATTATCGCTACTTCCCAGTAATGATTGGGGGGATAAAGATGAATTTAAATATTTTGATGAGTAATTGAATAATATTTGAATAACGAATTTACATAGTATATATTAAAGCTATCTAATTAAATAAAGTATACAAACATTCTCCAAGGCGAATTCAACCATTGCTGTAGAATCCTTACTAAACTTCACTATGATTCAACTTCAATCACTCATAATAACCCTCCACTTATTATCACACGATCAATTAAAGTTCATAATTTAAACCTTTATTTCAAATGTTTAGTCGCGGCCGGATGCGCGTGCGCCGGTCGGATCCACCGTATAGCTACTCGTGTTGTTTTCTAAGGCACGACCTCACTGCGAGTTGTTGAGGGGGAACGTACTACATCCTTTTCGGCCACCTTATGTTATTTAAAGGAAGTAAATCACATCGACGCTATAATTGTGGTGAGTGAATTGGAAAAGTGGGTGCAACACCTGTGTTAAGGCCGTTTCGAACAGCTGGTAAGATAAAGATTAAATTTAACGTACACTATAATAAAATCTGTGGTGGTCGATTTGTCTAAGCCTGCAAAATCAACATTGTAGGCATTGTAACATTTTTTTTATTGAACTTCAGTACTGTGATTTATAACACGAGCGAAGGAAAACATCAAGAGATAGCGTAGTTACGTTAAATAAGGCTGAAAATGTCGTGAGGAAACCTACGTCGAAGAAGAAATTCAAAGACACATACGTCTTATAGTCGTGTTAAGGAAATGGTGACAGACTGGGAATCTATCACGTGGACACCTAAGTAAGTTTCCGGCAAAAAAAGTCTTTATTTCTCCAAGGGACCCTATGGGAAGGCGTGCAGAAGGCGTGATGACCTTCAAGTTTCAAACTCAGTCTTAACCCAGTTAGCAAGGGCATGATTGAAACCCTTCTAAATGTAGTGTCCAATTTCACACCATCAATTGAATCAGAGCACTCATAGCTGAATAACTCGCAATTGCATGAGAAATTATACATTCGTTACAAGTGAACGATATCGGTTGCTTTCACCCTAATGGTTGACGGTAGACAACCATTAAGGTGATTATTATTATTATTACACTGAACTGAATTACATAGCTGCTTTCCAAATATTGTAAATTTTTCAAGTGGAATAGTTCTGTGTACAATTTTGACCGATTGTGTTTTAGGATTACGGCTACGCAAAAGAGAGGATGCTTATACACGGCACTAAGTTTATAGAAGCTGAGAGGGGTGAATTGAAACATATATGTATACATTTATAAGAGGCAGAAGAAGACCAAGTTCACTAACGGCATATCGACTGGACACTCAAGGACGGGAACGGGAAAAAGCACGGGACGGGAAAGCAATATGTTCTATTTACATACATATTTTCACGCCGAGTCCCTAACGGGGTAGGCAGAGAATATATAGTAAATAATATATATTTCGAGTAAAGTGTAAAAATCAATCCACTAATAAGAACAGACATACCCTTTCTGATTATAATTTCAACGCAACGCGCTACATAACGACCGTTCGTTTCTGCGTATGTAGCGCGGTAGTCACGCGCCGATCTTTGCATATATAAGCGTCGTCATAGCACTGAATCATAATTGTACATATTTATGTTGTCATTTTGTCAACAACAACGGAAGAAAGCATCCTTTTTGACAACACACGAAAAACTGAACTTGGTTATTTAGAAATATCTTAGAAGGAAAAAGTAAAACTATCACTACCAAATATTCCTTATAATATATATTATAGGATATATATCCCCACGACTTCCCACATGGCTCTTCGAAGGGTTAACGTTTTTTATTTATTATTATTTATAAAAATGTTTGTTTGTTTGTATCTACGTGTTTCGAAACAATTCAAGTTAAAAAAAAACACATTGTTATGAACGTTTATCATACGAAGTTGTGATGCCATCGAGGGTTCCGAAAGTAAACAATGAATAAATCGCTAGATGGCGCTGCCGGCCATCAACTTCCCAATGAACGCAGATCACAATGATATTCCTATGACATTGCAACGCCGGGTGCAAGTATCAAATATGTCCAAATTCTCGTCTATATTCGAACGTCCTTGAGAAAGTGAACCTTAATGTATTACTCATAAGCGCTAGCGGCCATGCCTCGGGGGCAAGGAACTCACTCGTTATGCCTGGTCCGTCGTCACGGCTATTTACTACCAGGAAGGCTCCCCTTGGCTTACGATCACCATGATTATTCATGGCTTGGCCACTCGTGCCCATGCACTTGCCTTATCATATTAAGCAAGAATATTAAGTTGGAGTTAAGACGTTATTGGTACTTAATGCGCCCCGTTATTAAACATACATATCATCAAGCCGAGTCTCTAACGGGGTAAACAGAAAGGGTAGAGCGCCAGTTCTCTCTAGACTTACATACGTCTTTCGCTTCGTTTACATTCATCAGTCTCTTCATACATGCTCGCCGGTTTTGAGTACTCTTAATGTCACATCCTCGAATGTAATCAACACTCGAATACTCTCATCCTTTCTATATATGTCTAAACCACCATTTTTCGAAGGGAAACCATCTCCACTGGTTGTAATACATTTGTTTGTATTGTTGAATAAAAGAATAAAATTATGAAGATGAATATAAAATATATTTTCTTTTTAAATAATGTTGCGTACCTCTGGACGATGAGCCGTTAACTGTTTCCTCGACACTGCAGTCTGTACTACAAAGTAGGTCTATTTCGTGCACTATACTTAAGTAAACGATTTGTGGTACACATTATAGAGAAAATCTAGATTATATTCTAGTAATAATATACATCATACACAAGTTATTTGAGAAAGTAGATAGTTTTCGTGATCAGCGCTCTTGAGTGGAATAAACGCCCGAGGAGGTCTGTAGAGAGTACAGTATAGATTTCTTCAAGAAGACAGTCTGAGAAGATTCGATAGAGTCGGCAGTACCCGCTCACCAAAAGGCTTGCAACATTAAGGTTATAAAAAAAACAGGAACCTTCCATACCTCGGCATGAGTCCAGGCGGCTAGGGGCTTGGGAGGAGTATCAGGTGCGACCGCCCCCAGACGGCCTCTCTTCCGGGCCTCTTGCAGGATAGGCACCTTGGAGTTCTTGTCACCTGATGACAGGATCACCTCGCGCTCTATCTATTGGTTAAAATTGTATTGTTGTTACCATATAATAGAAATACTTTTCGCTTTTTATCGCGCGTTATAGAAGTTTTAGAAATAATTAATGCGAATTCCCTTTGTTTATTTAAGTAGCTGAAAAATGTTTGTAATTATTTATTCGCAGATTAACCAAAAAAATTAACACGTTACGTGAATTTGTATGAAGTTGATTATATGGCTGTGGCAGGGGTTGCTTCAAAACAGACATTAAAAAATTTTTAGTACACTGACAGTCTATTGACAATTTGTTTCTTGTAATTATGTTTGAAAAAAAATATGCCGTCCAAATGAGACACCTCATCCTTTTTTGAAGACGGTTAAATGTAAAGTTAAAGTAACGAATTCTCAGCTGTTTAGTTAAAACCACTCATCTGATCAGGTATGAAGAAGATACTTAGTAGCATACAAAAAATATGTAAAAATGTCAGCGGCAATATTTTTGCAATTATTTGAAATAATTATTAAATAACAACACATCTCACCAACTAAATATCACTTTTATGAAACACTAAACAAGTAACAATTTGTTGTAACACTGAATAAAATTCAAATGATGAATATCAAAAACACGTTGCCTCCGATCGATCAATGTTGGAACAATGATAACTTTCACTGATTTCTAAGAGGCTGTAAGAGCAATTTTCACATCATGGGAGAAATCGCAGATATTGTATGGTAAAATATTTTGATACACCAATACAATTACAATGGAATCTTTTAAAGCAGGTGTATTGAGTAATGTGATGTACTGACTTGCGTTACGTAAGTGGCCAGTGTATTAAGACTTATACAAGAAGCAATCTTCTTGTACAATCACGCCAAGTAGGTAGAGAGACTTGTGTAAGTCCCTCTACTCTAGTCCCATCAGGCCTCTTTCGCTTCTGGATGCCATGCCGATGCCGTCTAGAGCCCATTAAATTATTATAAATATTCACATGCGCATCCACCCTAAGCTATCCTATACTTTTCTACTTTCCAATAATTTTATTTACAATAACAACAATGAACAATATTTACGAAGAACAGTTGAAACTAACTTATAAAATAATATATATAATAATATATCCTCACGCCTTCCCACAAGGGTCCCCGAAGGGGTAGGCAGAGGTGTATAGGTAATACCCACACACCCACTTTCCGCCAGAGGTATATTAGTGCCAACGTGACAGATGGCGAGTCCATCGCCGTTACTCAAGCACGACTATACATACGCCTTTGAATTTCTTCTCAGACGTATGCAGGTTTCCTCTCGATGTTTTCCTTCACCGTAAAGCTCGTGGTGTGACTAATCACTGTACTTAAGTTCAGAAAAACTCATTGGTCCAGTAGGGATTCGAACTTGCGACTTTTGCGTCGCAGGCAACTGCTCGAACCACTCGGCCACCACGGCTCCTACTTAAACTAACTTAAACTCAGCTAAATTATGATCAATTTATGTATTTTTCTTTTGTAATTTGTAATTAGCAATTTCTGTTACATGACCGAACAATGGAGTCACCAAGAGGCCTCCAACCAGGTAATTCTTATGTCTTAAGCAAACACAGTTAAGGGCACCCACCGTGGGGTCTTGACCATGGCTTAGGGAAGTGCTGATGTGCGAGCTACAGAATTGCTGGACTGGGTGACATTATTAAAGTAGTTCTAAGGCTGATTTAAGGCTTCGCACGGGACGGTTGCAAGGGGTTGCGGTTGCTCTCCATTAATTATCGAATTCAATCGATCTCGTAAGAAGATCGTCAAAAACCCTGAGGGACACTCTGCGCGTCCCCATCGCCGGTCTGTGCCGGACTTTTCGCACCAGCGGGGACGGACTGGAGCGCGTCGCCTCGGGGGCAATCCTAACAGCCATCCGGCCTCGAGTGTAATTGCAGCTCTCTGGGCTGGCAGGATCGCGACGTGTACGCTTCCACTGGGATCCCAGAGTATATAGTAGATTTATAAGTAGTGGATCGAGCTTAATATGATGCTGTTACAACGATAGCAAATCTAAGATAAGCCTATTTACTAAAAAGTATTGCTGGCGCCATACACTACGGTTAGTTACTGTACGATGGAAAGTGGAGCATATGCTAATTTGTATTGCTATATATCTACCATAGGTAGTTAGTTCAATTAGTTACCGTATACTTTACGGAGATGAATGCAGAAGCTTGCGACACAGTTTACAAGCTTTCAAGCTTACTGTTATGTTCCTTCCATACATACCTTTATATATCATCACGCTGATTACCTAACAGGGTAGGCAGTGATTAAGAGGCCAGTTCTTTTTAGACATTATGTACATACCATCAGGCCGATTCCGTCACCGGGTAGGCAGAGAGCTAGAGCCTTGATCTCTCTTGACTCACA
>JACCPG010007161.1:0-56686 GCA_016069955.1 Drepana arcuata
GATTCGATCTAAGATCGTTACTTCGCACATTTTTCGAAGAGATCGCATCGCAGTTCGCCTTCTGATGACGTCAGTAAAACCGCGTCATCGGCGTATAAAAGGCAGTTGACCACTTAATTATCTAGATGTATAACGAACAGCCAGACAGACACAGTTTACCCTAATGCATGCCTCGCTGTCACTATAGAGTGATTTCACGGCATGCAGTAGTAGGGAACTGCTCACTCCATATCCAGGCAACACGTCCCAGAGTTCCTTTTGTACGACTATCAAATGCCTTCTATAAGTCGACGAAAGCGCAGAAAACTTGAGCGTAGCGAGGTTTGATCCATACATTCTCTTCCTGGTCTAAATCCACCTTGGGATTCTCAGAGAAACCTTTCGGATCGCTCTTGCATTCTGATCGTCAGGATCTTCGTGTACACTTTATAGTTTGGGCAGTCTAATCGTGATCCACCGTACTTGATCATCTATCAATTGAGCATCTATTCCCGCTGCTTTTCCTCCCGTACTTTTTTGATTCGCTATAGGATCCTCGACAGATTCGGTTGGAGGCAGCTCTATGAGTAGATCAGCGGCATCATCTTTTTAGAATATCCCTATATATCCCCAGTATCACTCCAGGAGGAAGTCTGTTTTGTCAGTCAGTATGTCATTGTTCGAGATAATCACATTCATCCTGCTTTTTTTACATAATTTCTGGGCTTCTTAACTTCCCTCCAAAAAAGTACAGTGAGTTGGAAGCTCTCACGCTACTGAGCTATTATTATCTCTAAGATTTTTTGCAGGCGATATTTATCTTTTCTTCTTTTTAACTTCTTCTTTTACTTCATAATCCCACCATCCATCCATCCATCCATCCATCCATCCATCCATCCATCCATCCATCCATCCATCCATCCATCCATCCAACCAACCATCTGCAGGAACTGCCAGCAAACATCGACACTCTCATACACATCCTTCGGTGGACAGCTGTTCAAATACCCTTTCTTGATATCTGCCATAAAATAGTTATTGCCATAACAGATCTATCATGCTTATTTTTCCGTTTCCATGTATACTTATGGATCCTCTTGTGTTCGCAAGTGGTGCTCGCCACCCCTCCCCTCATCCTCTCCTCCCCCCTCGCCATCCCTCTCCATACATACATTTAGTTCTGCCTGCCTGCCTGCTGCCTGCCTCGTTCACTCTCTTATCACCGCAAATAATCAGCTTTTCATTCCCATCTTTCTTCTCTAGAACATTCCCAGAACTTATTCAGGTCGCAAGTCTCCGCCTGAGGACACCGACCAAAACACAAAACCACGACTAGAAATAGTCAAGTAATGCCTATTTTAAAGCGAGCCCAAATAAGTCTGAAGCTCACCGCATCATAACTGATCATACATTCTGCCAAGCGGCTGGATAGTAGGCGTTCCGCAATCCGCGGGCCGCTGCCCTCTTAACTATGATTGGTCTTGGTTTGGGGGCTTTGGGACAGCCCCTGTAGTTGGCCGGGTGGCCGGTTTGCCCGCAGAGCACGCAACTCGGTGGGGAGTCGGCGAGCGTGCGGTCTGGGTTTTGCGCTGCAGTTGCGCGACGCGTTTCGCATATTGCGAGAACCATGTTGAATGCCTCACCAGCGTTTTGGCGGTGCATTCGGTGGACCTCTTTCACCGGGATGTTGGAGTATGAGGTCGTTTTTGATCGACTCGGTGTCGATCTCTCTGGGTACGCCGCGGATGACGACCCTGAGCAAACGATCCTCTGGCAGGTCATAGGTGTGGAATTCCACACCTCTTGCCGTCAAAAGTTTAGGGAAGGCCCGGAACTCTGTGGAGTTTGGCAGATGGACTTTAATGCCAACGGCGGTGGTCGTGGCCCGGGTGAAGTTAATTCGGCTGGTTTGGCACCAGCCGGAGATATCTGTCCACTTATCCTTATTGTGGACGATGACGGGGGGGCAGGCTCGCTCCTTCCTCGGCTGAGTGGAGGAAGGTCGCGTGGGTCTTGGGGCCGGGGTGAACCGTTTGGCCGAATTGGCTTCTTCGGTTTCCGGAGAGGCGAGAGGGGCGGGGGTGGGGGCCGGGGCAGACTGTGCGGAGGGCACTGGCACAGTCCGGGGGGCCTTGGTTGGGGGGGAAGGGGAGGGCGAAGCCTCCTTCTTTTTAGCGCGTCTGGTGCGCTTTTTGGAGCCCGTCACGGGCGTAAACTCGTCTGGCGAACTCTCCGAGTTGTCAGACGCTGAGGAGAAAATTGACTCTCCATTTCGGAGTCAATTATGGCGGGGGCTGTCTCTGGGGACAGTGGAGACGCCTGGCTTATATTGACCTCGTTGGTGAGGTCTAAGATGGCGCGATGGGACTCGTCCACCATCTCTTTGGTGGGGGTGATGGGCGTGGTAGCGTTCGCCTGTGCGAACGCTTCAAAATGACGGAGCGGGAATGGGACCGACTTAAATAGTCCGTCCAGGAAGTAAGTGGGCCATTATGGCCGGGTCGGCCATTGTGGCGGTCGAAGAGGTGGGGGGAGCGGGAGACATATTGGGGGGCGGGGGAGGTGAGTTCGGGGCGCGGTCCCTAGGGGAAGAACTCACAAAGAAACCCTTGGTGACTTAAAAACTTTTATAAGGGGCCCCGATCCCCGGGGGTGTGTGCTGAACCCTCCCTGTCGAGTGTAGAAAGGGAGGTGGGTGCCTATGGTGTGAGCCCTAAGCTTGTAATCCCGCTGCCAATCTTAATGTGCAGCGGGTCCCTGAATGTTCCGGTGTAGAGAGCACTGTCCGTGGACAGTACCCAAACTACCATCGGAGGGTAGGAAGTAAGGAATGGGAAGGGTGGGCGGAGGGCGACGACCAAGCGCGACTAGGGAAGACCCCAAGTAGGGAAGGTCCCGTCCGGTGGATTTTCCCGGAAGGGGCAAGAAGCTAAATGTCGAGAAACAATACGTTTGTTGCCTTGTAAAAGGCGGCCAACTATTACGAGCGATGCGTAGCGGCGACTTACACGTGTCGGTCCGATGGTCGGCACGTGTAAGTTGGCCTTGAAGACGGCACGTGTAAGATGTCCATGAGCGGTGCGATTGGTGTAGCCGGTCTTTGCGAGCGTGGGGGTTAGGGAGCGGTGAGAGCACGAGTCCGCTCGGAACGGTGGCCGAAGCGGGAATGAGATTTCTTCGGAAAAGGTGCCTATATTTATAG
Source organism: Drepana arcuata (assembly GCA_016069955.1). Classification (NCBI taxonomy): domain Eukaryota; kingdom Metazoa; phylum Arthropoda; class Insecta; order Lepidoptera; family Drepanidae; genus Drepana; species Drepana arcuata. Next base: position 3,182 of record JACCPG010007161.1, read on the forward strand.
GAAATCTTAGCCGGCTCCTATTGGCCAGCCAATCACAGGCCCTTTTTTTTTGCCAATAGGAGACCGGCATTCGACCTCTCTTTCTTATGCCGTTCTTATTTGGTTGCGCTTTCATTCGGCTTCTCTTTCTCGCTTATCTCGTACTATCTCATGTATTTATTTACATATTAATATTTTGTGTTACAAATATACTTAATCGCTAAATCAATCTTAATCTATTTGCTCGGTGTCCTCAGCATGAAGGTCTTTCCTTACCAAAAGAGCCATAAAGTTCTTGTTCGCTCTTCATCTCGTTGTGACCGGTTTCAACTATTCAAATTTATTATTACGCGATTTATTTCTAGGTAATCTGATGATTATGAGGTAATGTTCTTCGGTATGGTATAAAGTAAGTTACGGGAGATAGGGGTAAGTAGTGGTCACAGTAGGTATTTCGTACTGTGGCAACGTATCGTAACGTACTATGACTAATAACATTGTACACAACAACATTTGCCATTAGTCATGCAAAAAAAACGAGGATAGTTAGGAAGTTGCATACGTTTGAGGCTACATTCAAGGACGTATAAATTGTCGTGCTTGACTCTTGTAGGGAGGTGTGAAGCAACAACATGCAACAAGGTCAATCTTCTTAGATCCATCACACAATCATCTTAGAAGACTCTAACCATCTGCCTATCGCCGTCGGCAGACGGCGCTGCCGTCGCAATCACTCACTCGCTCGTCATTGGTCGACCAAAAAGGCCCTCTGATTGGATGATTAAACTATAGGTATTTATACATTAAACTATAAATGTAGCGATCTAATTAAAACCTTTATTAATATTAAGGTCGGAGTCGGAGTCGGGAGTCGGGCGTTCGGGCGGGCGGGCTCTGTAGCTGTACAACAGCAGAAACAAAGAAAGAATGAAAGAAAGAAATTTGTGCTAGTTGAAACAGTCGCTAGTTGTGATACCAACATTTGGTTATAGGGCATAAAAAAAAGGGGAAAAAAAATGTGAAAAAACATAAAATCAAGAAGAAATAAATTGGATCGGATATGAGATATATACAAGATCATCGAGACCACCAAGAAGAAAACCTGCACCCCTTATTATGATACATTATGAAATTCTTTCGTTTGTACCACCAACCAACCAACCAACCAACCACCCACTGAAATGACCAAAAATTGTATGTGTAAATATTATACATACTTATTAGTAGTATGTTGTGTTGTATGTAAATAGTACATACATACATACATACATAGTAGGTAGGTTGTATGGGGTTGAGCGTTGTACGTTTTATTATAATAGAAACTGTGCACGCGCCTTTTGCGCGCAGTGCATCAATGAATTATTTGTTAGCCCTGAAAAGGGCTTTTTGTAGGTGTGTATGCACAGCACACGGCATCACACAGCAAGCGTAGCGCGGACTTGCACCAGCTGCTGCTCGAGCTCGGGCCAAAAGCCAACCGAAGCGAACGCACGCACGCAGCACGAGGCGCAGGCGTGTAGGCGTACACTTCTCGGGCTGGCGGGGGTGATTACTTCTTAGCGGCCGGTGCTTTCTTCGAACCGGCAGACTTTGCTTTCGGAGCGGCGGCTGCCTTCTTGGGTTTGGGAGCTTTCGGCTTCTTGGTGGGAGGTTTGGCGGTCTTTTTAGCCTTTGGTGCGGCACCATTTTTAGCTTTCGCTGGCGAGGAGGCGGCTGCCTTCTTAGCGGCCGGCTTCTTTTTAGCTGCGGCGGCCTTCCTGTCCTTGGTCGCCGACGCGGAGGTTTTGGATGTTTTCGACGCCGCACCGGCGCCGACGGCTGCGCCCTTTCTGCCCTTGCCTGCTGCGGCGGCGGCAGCGGAGGGAGTCGCCTTCTTTGTCTTCGAGGCGGCCGACGAGGACGCCGCGGGTTTCTTGCTCGATGAGCCGCCGGTTGGTTTCTTGGCCGCTGCGGATTTCGACTCGAGTTTGAAAGAGCCGGAGGCTCCATTGCCTTTGGTTTGAATCAAAGCACCCGATTCAACAGCGCTTTTCAAATATTTCCTTATGAACGGTGCCAGTTTTTCAGCGTCGAGCTTGTATTGAGCGGTTATGTATTTTTTGATCGCTTGCAACGATGATCCACTGCGTTCCTTGAGCTCCTTAATCGCACTATTCACCATTTCTGATGTCTTCGGGTGTGTAGGCTTCGCCTTCGGTTTCTTCGCTCCGGCTCCAGAACCGGCGGCGGACGCCTTTGGTTTCTTGGCGGGTGTCGTCGGGGCCGGTGCTTCTGTCGCTACGGCTGTGTCCGCCATTATTAATTATTATTTGTAGAAACGTTGATTTTTTTTTTTTAAAACACAAACAATAACAAACAATTAATTTTGTTTGTTGTTTCACTCACGAACGAACTAACGAGCGAGCTAGAGCTAGTAGAACAGTCGGATGTGGTAGATGTCGCCACTATACAATTTGTTAATGTTCGCTTCACGGCATTACCGTAAGGAGAGCCGCGGTCTCGCGAAACGTTTTCTCGTACGAACGGTTCGAACTTTTCACTAACATGTTTATAAATAAATGCATTTTTAACATAATATCTGTACAATTACACAAAATGTTTGCTTCGATTCTTATTACACGTGAACGTACGTACGATAAATCAACACTTTTGATACATTATTGCTTTCGTACAACGAGCGGTTCAAATTTATTTTCACCTCCGAGTATCGCTCGCGCATAGTGTCCAGTTCTAAAATGATTTTTCTCTATTAAAACAATATATTTTCATACGAATCTATCGATCGATCAACGGCGAAGGTATCGACCTTAGAACACATAAACATTTTCCATGTAATAAAATCGCAGAACACTGTCTTAAATCGTGTTACGCGAACGGTCGTAAAACACACTGCACTCTCTCAACTCGCCGTGCACAAGGCGAAACGTAGTCAGTCTACACTATGGTAGGATACAATAATAAACATTATACTACTATTGAATTAAATATATATATAACGTGTATTGTAAAATACAAAAATACACCTATCTGTGCAAAAATAAATCATCATTCGAGAGAGACTTAGTGTGTAGGTAGGTAGGTATCACAGTCAGTCCAGTCACCACCAACCAACTAAAACTACCTACCTAGCGAGAAGTTTGTTTATATTCTAACAATATAGGTACATATAGTATATATAATATAGACTAAATAGTCTGTGATAGAGAGACATTATGTGGTTATAATATTTTACTATTTTGCTTTCAGTGTCTACTTACACTACTAACAGAAAAAATCGAGATCACGTGACACGCGACATCTTCACCAGTCTTCAGTCCTGTAATCGAGTTGAGCTGTGTGTTTTAAAGGTAATTAAAATAATACTTACTCGATAATAAGCAAGCATCGATAAAAAACGAGCAGTCATACGTTAGTACGTTATTAGGTATATAATTATCAATATGCACATAGTTTATGTTGCTCGTACAGTAGGTATATTATTAATAATTATTGATTTGTGTGTGTGTCGATAGAAACAGTTTGATTCATCATCAAACGGGAATTATATGCGGCCCTGAAAAGGGCCTTTTTGCTTTCTCTCCGTGGTGGGTGACAGACGTGGTGATGATGATGATGCTCTTCGCCTTGCGATGATCGTGTATCGACTCGACTCAGGCTCGCGCATCGACAACAGATCAGCCAGCTTTTTAACCACCGAAACCGTATAGAGTACGTCCCTGACGTTTCAGAGCGTACACTACATCCATAGCGGTGACGGTCTTCCTCTTGGCGTGCTCGGTGTACGTGACCGCATCACGAATCACGTTCTCGAGGAACACTTTGAGTACACCTCGGGTCTCTTCATATATCAGACCGGATATACGTTTGACGCCGCCTCTGCGCGCCAAACGACGGATAGCCGGCTTGGTGATGCCCTGGATGTTGTCACGAAGAACTTTTCTGTGACGCTTCGCTCCTCCTTTTCCAAGACCTTTGCCTCCCTTGCCGCGACCGGTCATTTCGACTTGATTACGGTTGTTTGATTAAAATTGAATCGAATAGTTCACGCGACGAGTTGCGCCTGGTGCTGCTTGCGTGCGACTGGCCTGCTGCTATTCTTACCAGTGCCTATATTTATATTGAGTGAGGGAGCGAGATGAAGCTATAATATCAATCGAGAAGGAAGTGAACGCGATCATTGTGCGAGCGGTAAAAATTTTAGTAAATAGGTATAAATAATAAAATAAATGCACGTGGTTTTTTTTTTTCTAAACAAACAAAGGAAAAAAAGAAAAAAAAAAAAAAAAAAAAAAATAACCACGAAGGCTAAGGCTCGAGCTACGCTCTCGCCTTAGCCTTCTAACCTAATATGACCGAGTCGGATTCGAGTACGGTACCTTTTGTATATTTCAATTATTATTAATTATGTAAAAACCTCTACATCCATAATCCGTGGGATTTTAGTTCGATCACGTGATAAATTTGCTTGCATGCATACATACATACAACTGTTGGGGTCCTACGGGGTTCACAGTAAAAAACCGTTCTCTTCGATTAAAAAAGTGGACTGTATTTCTTGGTTAACAACTTGACAAGCTTCAATAAACTGTTTTCCTGGTTCCTGGCTATGTTCTGTTACTTCTTGTTCTCGTTGTTCTTCTTGTTGTTCTTCCTTGTTCCGTCGCTCGACCGAGAGTGAGTGCCGATTGCGCTAAATGGCCCGCTTTATATACAATTTCTGCCATGTTCACTCGTGAGACGGATGTATCTCTGTCTCGGCCTCGATCGCGCGAGACAGAGATAGATTCAGCGAGTTGTCTCGCTCGCACACTATAAATATTTACGCTCGACCTGTCGCCCTATCAGTGTTCGGGCGCAGGTCAAATGATACAACAAACAAATTAACCTTTATTTCCTACGCTTACATGTTATTCGGTGCATGTGCACTTAACAATAAAAAACTTAACGATATTTCTTACGATTACTTTGGACTAGAAAGGAATGGCAAACTTTAATAATACAAAAACAACAACTTAGGATCTATACATATTTGCTTATCTAATACTAGGTACGGGCGTCCGTAACAGTCTCCCCCCGGCGTAGATTCTCGCAGCCTCCTTCATCTCGGTAGGACGACGATTCTTCTTGCCGGTCTCCGCATGACGCCTCCGCGGGTTCGCACCTCCACGCTTCGTACAACGCCATCCTTTCCCGGGTACACCTGGTCTCGGCTTTTCCCGTACGTCGACACTTTCCGCAGTTGTAGATTACGCTTCTTACGCGCGGTCGGCCGGATCGCAGCTCCCGACGTAGGGTATCCCGTTGGCTGTCCCCAACAGGAAATGGTTCGGTGTTAACGCTTCGTGTTCCTTGCGCACGATCAGTCTTGTGAGTGGGTGCGCGCCATCCAGTATTGGTGGGGTCTTCCTCTCTTCGGGCACGGCGGCAGCGTTTATCCGCCCGTTCAGGCGAATTAATCCGTTCTTATCTACAAACGGGTCCAATTTTCTCAGGCGGCTTCCTCTTTCCAGCGCTTTTCCTTTTTGCAGTCGTTCTATATCTGCTCGGAAACTGTCTTTCTGCGCTTTCTTTATTAGCAGGCGTTCGGCTTCCTGCAGGTGTCGCGGGGTCAGCCCTTCGTTCTGGCGCCGACACTTCCCCACGAACACCAATACGTACGCTATAGTGCGTACTAGCGTTTCGTATCTTGAAAATCGCGTTTCTTCGTATAACGGCGATTCTTCGTGTACGTGATTCACGTTCATTTCTTCGTGATCTGGACACGTGATTATTTCCTGGGGCCATTCATCTTTCGGCCCATATAGGAAACGTGGCCCGACGAACCATCGGCTGTCTGGCCTCAGCCTCGTGTGCCCCGCGCGTGTCGCGTCGTCCGCGACGTTCTGCGTCGTCGGCACCCATCGCCATTGGTCGGCCCTCGTTATCTCGGCGATCTCGCTCAGTCGGTGAGCCACGAAGGGCGTATATCGTAACGCATCGTTGCGAATCCAGTGGATAACGGTCTTGGAGTCGCTCCAGAATATAGTTCGTATATCTTCTGAGACTCCCAATTCACGTCGAATTTCTTGCGCGATTCTTGCTCCGATCAGCGCGGCTTGCAACTCCATCCTCGGTATGCTTTGTGCTCGCAGCGGTGCCACCTTTGCTTTGCCGGCTACCAGCACGATCTTGACGGACGAATCTTCCATTGTCACTCGCCAATACACGGCGCAGGCGTAAGCTTGATCGCTTGCATCGCAGAAAACGTGGAGTTCTTTTTCTGCGATCTGCTGACTCTCGTAGCAGCGAGGTAACCGTAATCTCTCGATGCAATCCAGGTCTTCGAGCCATTCTGCGAAGTCTCTGGCTTCTTCAGGCGGGAGTGCTTCGTCCCACCCCATCTTCTTCTTCCACAAGCCTTGTAGGAGGATTTTCGCCGATATTGAGTACGGACTGAGGAGCCCCAGCGGATCGTATAATGACATCACCGCTCCGAGGACCTCTCTCTTCGTCGGTGTCCGTTCTCCCCCCCTGACGTCCCTCGGCACCCGATGCATATGGGTGTTGAATGCGAGCCGATCTTCTTCTTGGTACCATATGAGTCCCAGTGTCCTCCCGTGTGCGTTGCTGCCCAGCTCTCGTGGTACATTCGCCTTTTCTTCTTCTGGGATCTCCCTCAGTGTCTGAGGCGCGTTCGTCATCCACCCTGCCAAGTGGAAACCAGCCTTCTTGTGGACTTCGCGCACCTCTTCAATGGCGCGTATCGCTATTTCTTCTGTTTCGAAGCTGTCCACCCAGTCATCCATGTAGTGGTTCTCGGTGATGGCTTGGTAGGCGAGCGGATGGGTCTCCTTGAATTCCGTGGCGTTCTTATTCCTCACGCTGTGTGCCATGAATGGAGAACTGCGGGCACCAAATATCATCGACGTCATCTTATATTTCTGTGGCGGTGTCTTTCGTTCGTCACCCCGCCATAAGAAATGTTGCGCTACGCAATCTTCGTTGCGAATTCTGATACGCAAAAACATTTCGCGTATATCCGCTACTACCGCTACCGGCTTCGTTCGGAATCGTAGCAGTATCCCATGCAGCGTCTTCAGCAGATCCGGTCCGTCTAGGAGGGCGTCGTTCAAGCTCACTCCGTTTACTCTGGCGGCCGCATCGAAGACTATCCTGACTTTCCCTGGCTTGTTAGGGTTCGTCACTGCGAAGTGTGGTAGGTACCACATGTGTGGGTCGTCGGCGTGATCGTCCTCACACCGGCTGGCGTACCCGTTCTCTAGCAGCTTGTTTATCTCGCTGGTGTACGCCCGTTTGAGTTGCGGGTCCTTATCGATCTTCCTCTCGATCCCGCGTAGTCGGCTCGCTGCCATGTCATAGCTCGGCGGCAGGTTTTCGCTGTCCGTCTTCCATGGCAGCCCCACTTCGAAACGTTCACCCACTCGTCGTGCCGTGCGTTCGAATATCCCCACCGCTCGTTCCTCAGCCTGTATTGGCTTGCGTGTGTGCGATATTCCCAGCGCGTCGAGGTCGAAGTGAGCTTTGACTAGCTCGTTCAGCTCGTAGTCTTGATTCGTTCGGATGTGTAACACGTCTTCTTTTTGTGTTACAACACTTCGGGGAGTGGTTCCGTGGATGATCCACCCCAGATGTGTGAGGGATGCTGCAGGCTGGTTCCTCTTTCCTGTCAGCAACCTCCGGGTTACTATTAGGTGCCAGTTGTCGGCACCCAACAGCACGCGCGGCTTTCCTTGCGCGTAGCATACGTGCTCCGGTTTCAGCTCTCTTAGGTGAGAGTGTTTCAAGAGCTTCTCCTCGATGGTCTGTCCTCCCAATACGAGGTTCTTGACTGTGCGTCCTTGGATCGTATGATATCTGTCCTGAGTTCGGCCTTTTATCTTCAAGTTGATGACTCGGCTTTCAGGTTCTTGCTGCCTCGACGTGACTCCGTTTATTGTAAGTGGTCGCGATGGACCCTTTGCCCCGATCATGCGGCATATCTCGTCGTCGATTAGCGTTATCGTCGATCCCTCGTCGAGCAAAGCGTAGGTGTCGACTTCCTTTCCGTTTGCTCCTTTCACTGTGATTGGGCACACCTTGAGCAGCACCTGAGTTTTCAGTTCCGAGAGGTGTGCGGATGCCGTAATCACGGTTTCTTGATCTTCGGGCTTCCGTTCATTCCCCGAAGTCGAGTGTAGCAGCGCGTGATGCGGTTGTCTGCATTCATTTATTCCGCATTTCTTCGCTTTGCACGTAAGGCGCCTGTGCTTATTATTCAGGCACAGGAAACATACACGTGTTTCTTTCGCCCATTCCCAGCGCTTGGGCACTGTCATCGCAGCTATCTTGCTGCAATCTGGTGTGCCGTGTTCACTTCCGCACGCCAGGCATTCTTGTTTCTTCCGATGATGCTCAGCGGCGGCGTACACGTTGGCCCCCCTGCGTGTGTTCAACGGTCTTGAACTTGCTGCGGCTCCTCTTGCGTTCTGAGTAGGTGTCGCAGTCGATGTTGGAGCTGTATATGTGTGCCGCATCATTCTGTCAGCTTCTTGCATCAGGAATCTGGACAATGTCAGGATCTCAGGTTCAGCTTGGCCTCCCTTGTCTTCAATATAGTCACACCATCTCGATCTGATGTGTGGTGTGAGCTTCTCGATGATCCCCCGTGCCAGCATCGGGTTTTGCAGGTACCCTCGTTCATCGATGCTGTCGACGATGATCACGATGTTCTGCAGCTTGATTGCGAACGCGTTCAGTTCGCTGGCTGTCGTGTTTGCGCTGAGCCTTGGTAGCTTTTTCATGTCTTCCAGTGCTTGATCGATGATCATTTCTGGCCTTCCATAACACTGCTCGAGTGTGTTCATGATCTGCGCTGGGTCCGACGCGGCGTACAGTAATGCTGACACAGCTTGCTTCGCTTCACCCTTTAGGCACGTACGCATTCGCGCCAAGTTTTCGGCGGGTGAGAATCCGTGCAGCCTTGTAGACTCCCTCATTGCCGCCTTGAACGGCATCCATTCGCCGACGGCCCCGCTGAAGATGGGTAGGTCTTGCGTCTGCCTCGGCGGCGCCCTGTGGCGGGCCATCCTCTCCAACGCCTCCGCCAGTCTGTCGATTCCTTTATCCTTATATCTGGTCGGCGTTGGCGACCTCTGTCTTCTGTTTTCTTCGAAGGTCACTTGATATCTCTCTCGTTCACCCCTATCTTTCCTTCCTTGGGGCGAGAGATATCGCCTTCCTGTATTCGTGCTGTCTCGAACTTGTGCCTCTTCCCGTGGTCCCTCCAGTGGCTCCCCCCGTGCATGGCTCTGCTGAAGCCATTCGTCGACACGCTGACTGGTCTCGGCGGCTGGAATGCTTTCCCGATCGGTTTCCTCGTGTAGCGCGGCCATATCCGCGGCCAATCTCTTTTTGATTAGCAGCGCCTGGAGTTCCAGCTGCTCCTGGCGAATACTGGCCAGGCTCTCTTCGGCTGCCATCCTCTTCTGCCTTATGCGTGCCTCCATGCTACGGTTTGATCGCACCGACGCAGCTCTCGTAGCCTCTTGACCGCGGGGTAGATCTGCGGTCCGTTCAGTAGGCGGGTTGTGCGTGGCGGCGAGCGAGTCTGCGGGTGCAGACGCCAGTGGGTCCGTCGGGGACGCGGGTGAGTCCTCCATAATGCGTAAGTTCTCGACTTGACTCCTCGTTCGAACAGGACTTCGATTAATCGGCATTCTTTCTTCTTTCTTCTGCTCTGTCGTTGGCACCGTTAGGTGACCCGAGCGTGACGTGGTGTGGTCACAATATTGCTCTGTCGTTGGCACCGTTAGGTGACCCGAGCGATACGAATGACGATTGTCGATTCTTCGAAGGGCGATCTTCCTTGCGGCGGAAAATTTCTTGAGCTTCAGTTCTTCTAGATCCGGCGACCGAAGGACCACAAAACTGTTGGGGTCCTACGGGGTTCACAGTAAAAAACCGTTCTCTTCGATTAAAAAAGTGGACTGTATTTCTTGGTTAACAACTTGACAAGCTTCAATAAACTGTTTTCCTGGTTCCTGGCTATGTTCTGTTACTTCTTGTTCTCGTTGTTCTTCTTGTTGTTCTTCCTTGTTCCGTCGCTCGACCGAGAGTGAGTGCCGATTGCGCTAAATGGCCCGCTTTATATACAATTTCTGCCATGTTCACTCGTGAGACGGATGTATCTCTGTCTCGGCCTCGATCGCGCGAGACAGAGATAGATTCAGCGAGTTGTCTCGCTCGCACACTATAAATATTTACGCTCGACCTGTCGCCCTATCAGTGTTCGGGCGCAGGTCAAATGATACAACAAACAAATTAACCTTTATTTCCTACGCTTACATGTTATTCGGTGCATGTGCACTTAACAATAAAAAACTTAACGATATTTCTTACGATTACTTTGGACTAGAAAGGAATGGCAAACTTTAATAATACAAAAACACAACTTAGGATCTATACATATTTGCTTATCTAATACTAGGTACGGGCGTCCGTAACACATACATACATCCATCCTACATTGCTAATGTAAAATAATGTATGTGCCTACATACATTTTACACATGATGATCCGTGTACGAAATTGTATGTATCAAGTAGTAGGTAAGTAGTGTATAAAGTAACAACGTACGAACGAAACGTATGGCGTTATAATTCAAATATGAAACATTCATAAAATGTATATGTGTGGCCCTGAAAAGGGCCTTTTGTGCATGTACATACACTAAGGTACGGTACATAGTTAGCTTCGTTAGCTTAAGCTCGCTCGCCTCTGATTCTACGAGCAAGCTGAATGTCCTTGGGCATGATGGTGACGCGCTTCGCGTGAATCGCGCACAGGTTGGTGTCTTCAAAGAGACCCACCAAATACGCCTCGCTGGCCTCCTGCAGTGCCATTACGGCGGAACTCTGGAAGCGCAGATCGGTCTTGAAATCTTGAGCGATCTCGCGAACCAACCGTTGGAACGGCAACTTGCGGATAAGCAGCTCTGTACTCTTCTGGTAACGACGGATCTCACGGAGTGCGACCGTCCCCGGCCTGTAACGATGAGGCTTCTTAACACCGCCGGTGGCCGGCGCGCTCTTGCGAGCCGCCTTCGTAGCGAGCTGCTTCCTCGGTGCCTTGCCACCGGTGGACTTGCGGGCGGTTTGCTTAGTACGAGCCATTGCGAGCTATACTATAACTAACTGATTAATGTTTTATTCCGAAAAATCGTCGAATGAACGTCCGTCTCCGGGCGAGTGCGAGTAGCGTATAAAAATTTTTGCCGTATGTTCCTTATTTTTATACGCTTATGACGCTCTCTCTTTCTCGCATTGCGTACTCATGGGGTTTTTGTGTTTCGTCTCTTTCTAGTTAGTAAGTTGTTCGGTTAACAACGGGCGAGTATCATCATCAACCAATGCAAATTCAATTTACAATATGTACAAAAAGTATGTATGTATATATTCTGTGGAAACTAACTATATTATAATTATGTATCTATAACTCTCTTCTCTCTATTATAATCTATTCCCTAAATATAACATACATTATTTTATTTATTTATATATATTGGCTTTATTATGTGTATGTGTGTATAGTAGGCAGGCATATGTTTGGTTTAATTAAATCTATCGCGGCGGTTGACAGCGTGTATGTCGAGAAAGAAACATTCCGTTTTGGGGTTTGGATAACATTTTGTGGCCCTGAAAAGGGCCTTTTTGTTTGTGGTGTTAAAATTCTCCACGGTCGCGTCGCCCACTTTTCGCGGGCGGCGGCATCGCGGATGAATTTTACTTGGAGCTGGTGTACTTGGTGACAGCCTTGGTCCCCTCGCTGACTGCGTGCTTGGCGAGTTCACCGGGCAACAGCAGCCTCACGGACGTCTGAACCTCCCTGGAGGTGATCGTGGACCGTTTGTTGTAATGGGCGAGACGCGAAGCCTCCGCAGCGATGCGTTCGAAAATGTCGTTCACGAACGAGTTCATGATAGACATAGCCTTGCTCGATATTCCAGTGTCCGGGTGCACCTGTTTGAGCACTTTGTAAATGTAAATTGCGTAGCTCTCCTTCCTCTTGTGCTTCTTCTTCTTCTTATCGGTCTTGGAGATGTTCTTCTGGGCCTTGCCAGACTTCTTGGCCGCCTTGCCGCTAGTCTTGGGTGGCATTGTATATGTGAACGGTTCGAATAATCCTCGATAGATACGAACGTGCGCGCTCGACGACGTCCGAGCAAGCAATAATGTCAAAAATTCAAGAGACCGATTTTATGGCGCACTTCGTGCGCACCTTGTGGTGTTGTCGACTAGCGCTCTAAAGCTCTCGGCCAATCAGAACGTAGCATAGAGATATCACTAGAGCGAGATGTAAAAATATGGCGACCGAGAGGGACAACAGAAAAAAAAAAAAAAAAATTAATAATAATAAAATTCGATGGTAGTAAATTAGGTATGTATGTAAATGTATACCTATGTAAGTAGGTAGGTAGGTAGGTAGGTAGGTACAGACAGATATTACATATATAGATAGATAAAATATATCTTTATCAATTTATTCTATCTAGTATATGTATGTATGTATGTATGTCGTCTACTGTAATTATAATAATGATTTTTGATAAATTTTTAACATGCCGCCATAGAAACATTTTGTAGGAGTACAATTGAAAGTTATTGCGGCCCTGAAAAGGGCCTTTTGTTTGATGCATTGCATTAGCCATGCATGCGCATACTACTATACTACACGCAGCGTACGTACGACGACGCACGGTGCGAGTGTAGTGTAGTGTAGTGTTCACACGCCTTAAGCTTTCTTTTCGGTCTTCTTGGGCAGGAGCACGGCCTGGATGTTGGGCAGTACACCTCCCTGGGCGATGGTTACGCCCGAGAGGAGTTTGTTCAACTCCTCGTCGTTGCGGATCGCCAACTGGAGATGTCTCGGAATGATCCTTGTCTTTTTGTTGTCCCTGGCGGCGTTTCCGGCCAATTCGAGAACTTCAGCGGCTAGATATTCCATAACAGCAGCTAAATATACGGGAGCGCCGGCACCGACGCGCTCAGCGTAATTACCGTTACGCAGCAATCTGTGTATACGACCCACGGGGAACTGAAGACCGGCGCGATTCGAGCGAGACTTCGCCTTCCCCTTCACTTTGCCTCCTTTGCCGCGTCCAGACATGTTATTTATTTGATTAAAACGAAACGAAACTGACGAACGTACGCACGGGCGAGCGGCGCGTGCGGATGCTACAGATATAGTAAAAACATCGCAGCGAGTCACCGCATATTTATGTTTTTTGCCTTGGTCACAACTAGCGCTAGTCTGTACGAGCGCGAGCGAGCGAGCGAGCGAGTGAAACGGAACAGATCTACTATGTCTCTGTCTCAGTACTCAGTGTCGGGAGTCGGGCGTTCGGGCGGGCGGGCTCTGTAGCTGTACAACAGCAGAAACAAAGAAAGAATGAAAGAAAGAAATTTGTGCTAGTTGAAACAGTCGCTAGTTGTGATACCAACATTTGGTTATAGGGCATAAAAAAAAGGGGAAAAAAAATGTGAAAAAACATAAAATCAAGAAGAAATAAATTGGATCGGATATGAGATATATACAAGATCATCGAGACCACCAAGAAGAAAACCTGTACCCCTTATTATGATACATTATGAAATTCTTTCGTTTGTACCACCAACCAACCAACCAACCAACCACCCACTGAAATGACCAAAAATTGTATGTGTAAATATTATACATACTTATTAGTAGTATGTTGTGTTGTATGTAAATAGTACATACATACATACATACATACATAGTAGGTAGGTTGTATGGGGTTGAGCGTTGTACGTTTTATTATAATAGAAACTGTGCACGCGCCTTTTGCGCGCAGTGCATCAATGAATTATTTGTTAGCCCTGAAAAGGGCTTTTTGTAGGTGTGTATGCACAGCACACGGCATCACACAGCAAGCGTAGCGCGGACTTGCACCAGCTGCTGCTCGAGCTCGAGCCAAAAGCCAACCGAAGCGAACGCACGCACGCAGCACGAGGCGCAGGCGTGTAGGCGTACACTTCTCGGGCTGGCGGGGGTGATTACTTCTTAGCGGCCGATGCTTTCTTCGAACCGGCAGACTTTGCTTTCGGAGCGGCGGCTGCCTTCTTGGGTTTGGGAGCTTTCGGCTTCTTGGTGGGAGGTTTGGCGGTCTTTTTAGCCTTTGGTGCGGCAACATTTTTAGCTTTCGCTGGCGAGGAGGCGGCTGCCTTCTTAGCGGCCGGCTTCTTTTTAGCTGCGGCGGCCTTCCTGTCCTTGGTCGCCGACGCGGAGGTTTTGGATGTTTTCGACGCCGCACCGGCGCCGACGGCTGCGCCCTTTCTGCCCTTGCCTGCTGCGGCGGCGGCAGCGGAGGAAGTCGCCTTCTTTGTCTTCGAGGCGGCCGACGAGGACGCCGCGGGTTTCTTGCTCGATGAGCCGCCGGTTGGTTTCTTGGCCGCTGCGGATTTCGACTCGAGTTTGAAAGAGCCGGAGGCTCCCTTGCCTTTGGTTTGAATCAAAGCACCCGATTCAACAGCGCTTTTCAAATATTTCCTTATGAACGGTGCCAGTTTTTCAGCGTCGAGCTTGTATTGAGCGGTTATGTATTTTTTGATCGCTTGCAACGATGATCCACTGCGTTCCTTGAGCTCCTTAATCGCACTATTCACCATTTCTGATGTCTTCGGGTGTGTAGGCTTCGCCTTCGGTTTCTTCGCTCCGGCTCCAGAACCGGCGGCGGACGCCTTTGGTTTCTTGGCGGGTGTCGTCGGGGCCGGTGCTTCTGTCGCTACGGCTGTGTCCGCCATTATTAATTATTATTTGTAGAAACGTTGATTTTTTTTTTTTAAAACACAAACAATAACAAACAATTAATTTTGTTTGTTGTTTCACTCACGAACGAACTAACGAGCGAGCTAGAGCTAGTAGAACAGTCGGATGTGGTAGATGTCGCCACTATACAATTTGTTAATGTTCGCTTCACGGCATTACCGTAAGGAGAGCCGCGGTCTCGCGAAACGTTTTCTCGTACGAACGGTTCGAACTTTTCACTAACATGTTTATAAATAAATGCATTTTTAACATAATATCTGTACAATTACACAAAATGTTTGCTTCGATTCTTATTACACGTGAACGTACGTACGATAAATCAACACTTTTGATACATTATTGCTTTCGTACAACGAGCGGTTCAAATTTATTTTCACCTCCGAGTATCGCTCGCGCATAGTGTCCAGTTCTAAAATGATTTTTCTCTATTAAAACAATATATTTTCATACGAATCTATCGATCGATCAACGGCGAAGGTATCGACCTTAGAACACATAAACATTTTCCATGTAATAAAATCGCAGAACACTGTCTTAAATCGTGTTACGCGAACGGTCGTAAAACACACTGCACTCTCTCAACTCGCCGTGCACAAGGCGAAACGTAGTCAGTCTACACTATGGTAGGATACAATAATAAACATTATACTACTATTGAATTAAATATATATATAACGTGTATTGTAAAATACAAAAATACACCTATCTGTGCAAAAATAAATCATCATTCGAGAGAGACTTAGTGTGTAGGTAGGTAGGTATCACAGTCAGTCCAGTCACCACCAACCAACTAAAACTACCTACCTAGCGAGAAGTTTGTTTATATTCTAACAATATAGGTACATATAGTATATATAATATAGACTAAATAGTCTGTGATAGAGAGACATTATGTGGTTATAATATTTTACTATTTTGCTTTCAGTGTCTACTTACACTACTAACAGAAAAAATCGAGATCACGTGACACGCGACATCTTCACCAGTCTTCAGTCCTGTAATCGAGTTGAGCTGTGTGTTTTAAAGGTAATTAAAATAATACTTACTCGATAATAAGCAAGCATCGATAAAAAACGAGCAGTCATACGTTAGTACGTTATTAGGTATATAATTATCAATATGCACATAGTTTATGTTGCTCGTACAGTAGGTATATTATTAATAATTATTGATTTGTGTGTGTGTCGATAGAAACAGTTTGATTCATCATCAAACGGGAATTATATGCGGCCCTGAAAAGGGCCTTTTTGCTTTCTCTCCGTGGTGGGTGACAGACGTGGTGATGATGATGATGCTCTTCGCCTTGCGATGATCGTGTATCGACTCGACTCAGGCTCGCGCATCGACAACAGATCAGCCAGCTTTTTAACCACCGAAACCGTATAGAGTACGTCCCTGACGTTTCAGAGCGTACACTACATCCATAGCGGTGACGGTCTTCCTCTTGGCGTGCTCGGTGTACGTGACCGCATCACGAATCACGTTCTCGAGGAACACTTTGAGTACACCCCGGGTCTCTTCATATATCAGACCGGATATACGTTTGACGCCGCCTCTGCGCGCCAAACGACGGATAGCCGGCTTGGTGATGCCCTGGATGTTGTCACGAAGAACTTTTCTGTGACGCTTCGCTCCTCCTTTTCCAAGACCTTTGCCTCCCTTGCCGCGACCGGTCATTTCGACTTGATTACGGTTGTTTGATTAAAATTGAATCGAATAGTTCACGCGACGAGTTGCGCCTGGTGCTGCTTGCGTGCGACTGGCCTGCTGCTATTCTTACCAGTGCCTATATTTATATTGAGTGAGGGAGCGAGATGAAGCTATAATATCAATCGAGAAGGAAGTGAACGCGATCATTGTGCGAGCGGTAAAAATTTTAGTAAATAGGTATAAATAATAAAATAAATGCACGTGGTTTTTTTTTTTCTAAACAAACAAAGGAAAAAAAGAAAAAAAAAAAAAAAAAAAAATAACCACGAAGGCTAAGGCTCGAGCTACGCTCTCGCCTTAGCCTTCTAACCTAATATGACCGAGTCGGATTCGAGTACGGTACCTTTTGTATATTTCAATTATTATTAATTATGTAAAAACCTCTACATCCATAATCCGTGGGATTTTAGTTCGATCACGTGATAAATTTGCTTGCATGCATACATACATACATACTGTTGGGGTCCTACGGGGTTCACAGTAAAAAACCGTTCTCTTCGATTAAAAAAGTGGACTGTATTTCTTGGTTAACAACTTGACAAGCTTCAATAAACTGTTTTCCTGGTTCCTGGCTATGTTCTGTTACTTCTTGTTCTCGTTGTTCTTCTTGTTGTTCTTCCTTGTTCCGTCGCTCGACCGAGAGTGAGTGCCGATTGCGCTAAATGGCCCGCTTTATATACAATTTCTGCCATGTTCACTCGTGAGACGGATGTATCTCTGTCTCGGCCTCGATCGCGCGAGACAGAGATAGATTCAGCGAGTTGTCTCGCTCGCACACTATAAATATTTACGCTCGACCTGTCGCCCTATCAGTGTTCGGGCGCAGGTCAAATGATACAACAAACAAATTAACCTTTATTTCCTACGCTTACATGTTATTCGGTGCATGTGCACTTAACAATAAAAAACTTAACGATATTTCTTACGATTACTTTGGACTAGAAAGGAATGGCAAACTTTAATAATACAAAAACACAACTTAGGATCTATACATATTTGCTTATCTAATACTAGGTACGGGCGTCCGTAACAGTCTCCCCCCGGCGTAGATTCTCGCAGCCTCCTTCATCTCGGTAGGACGACGATTCTTCTTGCCGGTCTCCGCATGACGCCTCCGCGGGTTCGCACCTCCACGCTTCGTACAACGCCATCCTTTCCCGGGTACACCTGTTCGATCTGGCCTTTCGGCCACAGGTTCCGGGGTAGTAGCCCGTCCGCTATTACCACCACGTCCCCGACGTTGATATTCGGCGGGGTTGGTGGCGTAGTCTCTCCTCGCGGCGCTAGGGTAGGCAGGTACTCGTTCACCCACCTGGCCCAGAACATATCGGCTAGCGCTTGGGACGCTCTCCAAGCGCGTCGGTCGGCCGGATCGCAGCTCCCGACGTAGGGTATCCCGTTGGCTGTCCCCAACAGGAAATGGTTCGGTGTTAACGCTTCGTGTTCCTTGCGCACGATCAGTCTTGTGAGTGGGTGCGCGCCATCCAGTATTGGTGGGGTCTTCCTCTCTTCGGGCACGGCGGCAGCGTTTATCCGCCCGTTCAGGCGAATTAATCCGTTCTTATCTACAAACGGGTCCAATTTTCTCAGGCGGCTTCCTCTTTCCAGCGCTTTTCCTTTTTGCAGTCGTTCTATATCTGCTCGGAAACTGTCTTTCTGCGCTTTCTTTATTAGCAGGCGTTCGGCTTCCTGCAGGTGTCGCGGGGTCAGCCCTTCGTTCTGGCGCCGACACTTCCCCACGAACACCAATACGTACGCTATAGTGCGTACTAGCGTTTCGTATCTTGAAAATCGCGTTTCTTCGTATAACGGCGATTCTTCGTGTACGTGATTCACGTTCATTTCTTCGTGATCTGGACACGTGATTATTTCCTGGGGCCATTCATCTTTCGGCCCATATAGGAAACGTGGCCCGACGAACCATCGGCTGTCTGGCCTCAGCCTCGTGTGCCCCGCGCGTGTCGCGTCGTCCGCGACGTTCTGCGTCGTCGGCACCCATCGCCATTGGTCGGCCCTCGTTATCTCGGCGATCTCGCTCAGTCGGTGAGCCACGAAGGGCGTATATCGTAACGCATCGTTGCGAATCCAGTGGATAACGGTCTTGGAGTCGCTCCAGAATATAGTTCGTATATCTTCTGAGACTCCCAATTCACGTCGAATTTCTTGCGCGATTCTTGCTCCGATCAGCGCGGCTTGCAACTCCATCCTCGGTATGCTTTGTGCTCGCAGCGGTGCCACCTTTGCTTTGCCGGCTACCAGCACGATCTTGACGGACGAATCTTCCATTGTCACTCGCCAATACACGGCGCAGGCGTAAGCTTGATCGCTTGCATCGCAGAAAACGTGGAGTTCTTTTTCTGTGATCTGCTGACTCTCGTAGCAGCGAGGTAACCGTAATCTCTCGATGCAATCCAGGTCTTCGAGCCATTCTGCGAAGTCTCTGGCTTCTTCAGGCGGGAGTGCTTCGTCCCACCCCATCTTCTTCTTCCACAAGCCTTGTAGGAGGATTTTCGCCGATATTGAGTACGGACTGAGGAGCCCCAGCGGATCGTATAATGACATCACCGCTCCGAGGACCTCTCTCTTCGTCGGTGTCCGTTCTCCCCCCCTGACGTCCCTCGGCACCCGATGCATATGGGTGTTGAATGCGAGCCGATCTTCTTCTTGGTACCATATGAGTCCCAGTGTCCTCCCGTGTGCGTTGCTGCCCAGCTCTCGTGGTACATTCGCCTTTTCTTCTTCTGGGATCTCCCTCAGTGTCTGAGGCGCGTTCGTCATCCACCCTGCCAAGTGGAAACCAGCCTTCTTGTGGACTTCGCGCACCTCTTCAATGGCGCGTATCGCTATTTCTTCTGTTTCGAAGCTGTCCACCCAGTCATCCATGTAGTGGTTCTCGGTGATGGCTTGGTAGGCGAGCGGATGGGTCTCCTTGAATTCCGTGGCGTTCTTATTCCTCACGCTGTGTGCCATGAATGGAGAACTGCGGGCACCAAATATCATCGACGTCATCTTATATTTCTGTGGCGGTGTCTTTCGTTCGTCACCCCGCCATAAGAAATGTTGCGCTACGCAATCTTCGTTGCGAATTCTGATACGCAAAAACATTTCGCGTATATCCGCTACTACCGCTACCGGCTTCGTTCGGAATCGTAGCAGTATCCCATGCAGCGTCTTCAGCAGATCCGGTCCGTCTAGGAGGGCGTCGTTCAAGCTCACTCCGTTTACTCTGGCGGCCGCATCGAAGACTATCCTGACTTTCCCTGGCTTGTTAGGGTTCGTCACTGCGAAGTGTGGTAGGTACCACATGTGTGGGTCGTCGGCGTGATCGTCCTCACACCGGCTGGCGTACCCGTTCTCTAGCAGCTTGTTTATCTCGCTGGTGTACGCCCGTTTGAGTTGCGGGTCCTTATCGATCTTCCTCTCGATCCCGCGTAGTCGGCTCGCTGCCATGTCATAGCTCGGCGGCAGGTTTTCGCTGTCCGTCTTCCATGGCAGCCCCACTTCGAAACGTTCACCCACTCGTCGTGCCGTGCGTTCGAATATCCCCACCGCTCGTTCCTCAGCCTGTATTGGCTTGCGTGTGTGCGATATTCCCAGCGCGTCGAGGTCGAAGTGAGCTTTGACTAGCTCGTTCAGCTCGTAGTCTTGATTCGTTCGGATGTGTAACACGTCTTCTTTTTGTGTTACAACACTTCGGGGAGTGGTTCCGTGGATGATCCACCCCAGATGTGTGAGGGATGCTGCAGGCTGGTTCCTCTTTCCTGTCAGCAACCTCCGGGTTACTATTAGGTGCCAGTTGTCGGCACCCAACAGCACGCGCGGCTTTCCTTGCGCGTAGCATACGTGCTCCGGTTTCAGCTCTCTTAGGTGAGAGTGTTTCAAGAGCTTCTCCTCGATGGTCTGTCCTCCCAATACGAGGTTCTTGACTGTGCGTCCTTGGATCGTATGATATCTGTCCTGAGTTCGGCCTTTTATCTTCAAGTTGATGACTCGGCTTTCAGGTTCTTGCTGCCTCGACGTGACTCCGTTTATTGTAAGTGGTCGCGATGGACCCTTTGCCCCGATCATGCGGCATATCTCGTCGTCGATTAGCGTTATCGTCGATCCCTCGTCGAGCAAAGCGTAGGTGTCGACTTCCTTTCCGTTTGCTCCTTTCACTGTGATTGGGCACACCTTGAGCAGCACCTGAGTTTTCAGTTCCGAGAGGTGTGCGGATGCCGTAATCACGGTTTCTTGATCTTCGGGCTTCCGTTCATTCCCCGAAGTCGAGTGTAGCAGCGCGTGATGCGGTTGTCTGCATTCATTTATTCCGCATTTCTTCGCTTTGCACGTAAGGCGCCTGTGCTTATTATTCAGGCACAGGAAACATACACGTGTTTCTTTCGCCCATTCCCAGCGCTTGGGCACTGTCATCGCAGCTATCTTGCTGCAATCTGGTGTGCCGTGTTCACTTCCGCACGCCAGGCATTCTTGTTTCTTCCGATGATGCTCAGCGGCGGCGTACACGTTGGCCCCCCTGCGTGTGTTCAACGGTCTTGAACTTGCTGCGGCTCCTCTTGCGTTCTGAGTAGGTGTCGCAGTCGATGTTGGAGCTGTATATGTGTGCCGCATCATTCTGTCAGCTTCTTGCATCAGGAATCTGGACAATGTCAGGATCTCAGGTTCAGCTTGGCCTCCCTTGTCTTCAATATAGTCACACCATCTCGATCTGATGTGTGGTGTGAGCTTCTCGATGATCCCCCGTGCCAGCATCGGGTTTTGCAGGTACCCTCGTTCATCGATGCTGTCGACGATGATCACGATGTTCTGCAGCTTGATTGCGAACGCGTTCAGTTCGCTGGCTGTCGTGTTTGCGCTGAGCCTTGGTAGCTTTTTCATGTCTTCCAGTGCTTGATCGATGATCATTTCTGGCCTTCCATAACACTGCTCGAGTGTGTTCATGATCTGCGCTGGGTCCGACGCGGCGTACAGTAATGCTGACACAGCTTGCTTCGCTTCACCCTTTAGGCACGTACGCATTCGCGCCAAGTTTTCGGCGGGTGAGAATCCGTGCAGCCTTGTAGACTCCCTCATTGCCGCCTTGAACGGCATCCATTCGCCGACGGCCCCGCTGAAGATGGGTAGGTCTTGCGTCTGCCTCGGCGGCGCCCTGTGGCGGGCCATCCTCTCCAACGCCTCCGCCAGTCTGTCGATTCCTTTATCCTTATATCTGGTCGGCGTTGGCGACCTCTGTCTTCTGTTTTCTTCGAAGGTCACTTGATATCTCTCTCGTTCACCCCTATCTTTCCTTCCTTGGGGCGAGAGATATCGCCTTCCTGTATTCGTGCTGTCTCGAACTTGTGCCTCTTCCCGTGGTCCCTCCAGTGGCTCCCCCCGTGCATGGCTCTGCTGAAGCCATTCGTCGACACGCTGACTGGTCTCGGCGGCTGGAATGCTTTCCCGATCGGTTTCCTCGTGTAGCGCGGCCATATCCGCGGCCAATCTCTTTTTGATTAGCAGCGCCTGGAGTTCCAGCTGCTCCTGGCGAATACTGGCCAGGCTCTCTTCGGCTGCCATCCTCTTCTGCCTTATGCGTGCCTCCATGCTACGGTTTGATCGCACCGACGCAGCTCTCGTAGCCTCTTGACCGCGGGGTAGATCTGCGGTCCGTTCAGTAGGCGGGTTGTGCGTGGCGGCGAGCGAGTCTGCGGGTGCAGACGCCAGTGGGTCCGTCGGGGACGCGGGTGAGTCCTCCATAATGCGTAAGTTCTCGACTTGACTCCTCGTTCGAACAGGACTTCGATTAATCGGCATTCTTTCTTCTTTCTTCTGCTCTGTCGTTGGCACCGTTAGGTGACCCGAGCGTGACGTGGTGTGGTCACAATATTGCTCTGTCGTTGGCACCGTTAGGTGACCCGAGCGATACGAATGACGATTGTCGATTCTTCGAAGGGCGATCTTCCTTGCGGCGGAAAATTTCTTGAGCTTCAGTTCTTCTAGATCCGGCGACCGAAGGACCACAAAACTGTTGGGGTCCTACGGGGTTCACAGTAAAAAACCGTTCTCTTCGATTAAAAAAGTGGACTGTATTTCTTGGTTAACAACTTGACAAGCTTCAATAAACTGTTTTCCTGGTTCCTGGCTATGTTCTGTTACTTCTTGTTCTCGTTGTTCTTCTTGTTGTTCTTCCTTGTTCCGTCGCTCGACCGAGAGTGAGTGCCGATTGCGCTAAATGGCCCGCTTTATATACAATTTCTGCCATGTTCACTCGTGAGACGGATGTATCTCTGTCTCGGCCTCGATCGCGCGAGACAGAGATAGATTCAGCGAGTTGTCTCGCTCGCACACTATAAATATTTACGCTCGACCTGTCGCCCTATCAGTGTTCGGGCGCAGGTCAAATGATACAACGAAACAAATTAACCTTTATTTCCTACGCTTACATGTTATTCGGTGCATGTGCACTTAACAATAAAAAACTTAACGATATTTCTTACGATTACTTTGGACTAGAAAGGAATGGCAAACTTTAATAATACAAAAACACAACTTAGGATCTATACATATTTGCTTATCTAATACTAGGTACGGGCGTCCGTAACAGCTTTCGTAGCGGGCCAACGAGCGGTTCAAATTTATTTTCACCTCCGAGTATCGCTCGCGCATAGTGTCCAGTTCTAAAATGATTTTTCTCTATTAAAACAATATATTTTCATACGAATCTATCGATCGATCAACGGCGAAGGTATCGACCTTAGAACACATAAACATTTTCCATGTAATAAAATCGCAGAACACTGTCTTAAATCGTGTTACGCGAACGGTCGTAAAACACACTGCACTCTCTCAACTCGCCGTGCCCAAGGCGAAACGTAGTCAGTCTACACTATGGTAGGATACAATAATAAACATTATACTACTATTGAATTAAATATATATATAACGTGTATTGTAAAATACAAAAATACACCTATCTGTGCAAAAATAAATCATCATTCGAGAGAGACTTAGTGTGTAGGTATGTAGGTATCACAGTCAGTCCAGTCACCACCAACCAACTAAAACTACCTACCTAGCGAGAAGTTTGTTTATATTCTAACAATATAGGTACATATAGTATATATAATATAGACTAAATAGTCTGTGATAGAGAGACATTATGTGGTTATAATATTTTACTATTTTGCTTTCAGTGTCTACTTACACTACTAACAGAAAAAATCGAGATCACGTGACACGCGACATCTTCACCAGTCTTCAGTCCTGTAATCGAGTTGAGCTGTGTGTTTTAAAGGTAATTAAAATAATACTTACTCGATAATAAGCAAGCATCGATAAAAAACGAGCAGTCATACGTTAGTACGTTATTAGGTATATAATTATCAATATGCACATAGTTTATGTTGCTCGTACAGTAGGTATATTATTAATAATTATTGATTTGTGTGTGTGTCGATAGAAACAGTTTGATTCATCATCAAACGGGAATTATATGCGGCCCTGAAAAGGGCCTTTTTGCTTTCTCTCCGTGGTGGGTGACAGACGTGGTGATGATGATGATGCTCTTCGCCTTGCGATGATCGTGTATCGACTCGACTCAGGCTCGCGCATCGACAACAGATCAGCCAGCTTTTTAACCACCGAAACCGTATAGAGTACGTCCCTGACGTTTCAGAGCGTACACTACATCCATAGCGGTGACGGTCTTCCTCTTGGCGTGCTCGGTGTACGTGACCGCATCACGAATCACGTTCTCGAGGAACACTTTGAGTACACCTCGGGTCTCTTCATATATCAGACCGGATATACGTTTGACGCCGCCTCTGCGCGCCAAACGACGGATAGCCGGCTTGGTGATGCCCTGGATGTTGTCACGAAGAACTTTTCTGTGACGCTTCGCTCCTCCTTTTCCAAGACCTTTGCCTCCCTTGCCGCGACCGGTCATTTCGACTTGATTACGGTTGTTTGATTAAAATTGAATCGAATAGTTCACGCGACGAGTTGCGCCTGGTGCTGCTTGCGTGCGACTGGCCTGCTGCTATTCTTACCAGTGCCTATATTTATATTGAGTGAGGGAGCGAGATGAAGCTATAATATCAATCGAGAAGGAAGTGAACGCGATCATTGTGCGAGCGGTAAAAATTTTAGTAAATAGGTATAAATAATAAAATAAATGCACGTGGTTTTTTTTTTTCTAAACAAACAAAGGAAAAAAAGAAAAAAAAAAAAAAAAAAAAAAAATAACCACGAAGGCTAAGGCTCGAGCTACGCCCTCGCCTTAGCCTTCTAACCTAATATGACCGAGTCGGATTCGAGTACGGTACCTTTTGTATATTTCAATTATTATTAATTATGTAAAAACCTCTACATCCATAATCCGTGGGATTTTAGTTCGATCACGTGATAAATTTTCTTGCATGCATACATACATACATACATACATCCATCCTACATTGCTAATGTAAAATAATGTATGTGCCTACATACATTTTACACATGATGATCCGTGTACGAAATTGTATGTATCAAGTAGTAGGTAAGTAGTGTATAAAGTAACAACGTACGAACGAAACGTATGGCGTTATAATTCAAATATGAAACATTCATAAAATGAATATGTGTGGCCCTGAAAAGGGCCTTTTGTGCATGTACATACACTAAGGTACGGTACATAGTTAGCTTCGTTAGCTTAAGCTCGCTCGCCTCTGATTCTAAGAGCAAGCTGAATGTCCTTGGGCATGATGGTGACGCGCTTCGCGTGAATCGCGCACAGGTTGGTGTCTTCAAAGAGACCCACCAAATACGCCTCGCTGGCCTCCTGCAGTGCCATTACGGCGGAACTCTGGAAGCGCAGATCGGTCTTGAAATCTTGCGCGATCTCGCGAACCAACCGTTGGAACGGCAACTTGCGGATAAGCAGCTCTGTACTCTTCTGGTAACGACGGATCTCACGGAGTGCGACCGTCCCCGGCCTGTAACGATGAGGCTTCTTAACACCGCCGGTGGCCGGCGCGCTCTTGCGAGCCGCCTTCGTAGCGCGCTGCTTCCTCGGTGCCTTGCCACCGGTGGACTTGCGGGCGGTTTGCTTAGTACGAGCCATTGCGAGCTATACTATAACTAACTGATTAATGTTTTATTCCGAAAAATCGTCGAATGAACGTCCGTCTCCGGGCGAGTGCGAGTAGCGTATAAAAATTTTTGCCGTATGTTCCTTATTTTTATACGCTTATGACGCTCTCTCTTTCTCGCATTTCGTACTCATGGGGTTTTTGTGTTTCGTCTCTTTCTAGTTAGTAAGTTGTTCGGTTAACAACGGGCGAGTATCATCATCAACCAATGCAAATTCAATTTACAATATGTACAAAAAGTATGTATGTATATATTCTGTGGAAACTAACTATATTATAATTATGTATCTATAACTCTCTTCTCTCTATTATAATCTATTCCCTAAATATAACATACATTATTTTATTTATTTATATATATTGGCTTTATTATGTGTATGTGTGTATAGTAGGCAGGCATATGTTTGGTTTAATTAAATCTATCGCGGCGGTTGACAGCGTGTATGTCGAGAAAGAAACATTCCGTTTTGGGGTTTGGATAACATTTTGTGGCCCTGAAAAGGGCCTTTTTGTTTGTGGTGTTAAAATTCTCCACGGTCGCGTCGCCCACTTTTCGCGGGCGGCGGCATCGCGGGTGAATTTTACTTGGAGCTGGTGTACTTGGTGACAGCCTTGGTCCCCTCGCTGACTGCGTGCTTGGCGAGTTCACCGGGCAACAGCAGCCTCACGGACGTCTGAACCTCCCTGGAGGTGAGCGTGGACCGTTTGTTGTAATGGGCGAGACGCGAAGCCTCCGCAGCGATGCGTTCGAAAATGTCGTTCACGAACGAGTTCATGATAGACATAGCCTTGCTCGATATTCCAGTGTCCGGGGGCACCTGTTTGAGCACTTTGTAAATGTAAATTGCGTAGCTCTCCTTCCTCTTGTGCTTCTTCTTCTTCTTATCGGTCTTGGAGATGTTCTTCTGGGCCTTGCCAGACTTCTTGGCCGCCTTGCCGCTAGTCTTGGGCGGCATTGTATATGTGAACGGTTCGAATAATCCTCGATAGATACGAACGTGCGCGCTCGACGACGTCCGAGCAAGCAATAATGTCAAAAATTCAAGAGACCGATTTTATGGCGCACTTCGTGCGCACCTTGTGGTGTTGTCGACTAGCGCTCTAAAGCCTCGGCCAATCAGAACGTAGCATAGAGATATCACTAGAGCGAGATGTAAAAATATGGCGACCGAGAGGGACAACAGAAAAAAAAAAAAAAAAATTAATAATAATAAAATTCGATGGTAGTAAATTAGGTATGTATGTAAATGTATACCTATGTAAGTAGGTAGGTAGGTAGGTAGGTACAGACAGATATTACATATATAGATAGATAAAATATATCTTTATCAATTTATTCTATCTAGTATATGTATGTATGTATGTATGTCGTCTACTGTAATTATAATAATGATTTTTGATAAATTTTTAACATGCCGCCATAGAAACATTTTGTAGGAGTACAATTGAAAGTTATTGCGGCCCTGAAAAGGGCCTTTTGTTTGATGCATTGCATTAGCCATGCATGCGCATACTACTATACTACACGCAGCGTACGTACGACGACGCACGGTGCGAGTGTAGTGTAGTGTAGTGTTCACACGCCTTAAGCTTTCTTTTCGGTCTTCTTGGGCAGGAGCACGGCCTGGATGTTGGGCAGTACACCTCCCTGGGCGATGGTTACGCCCGAGAGGAGTTTGTTCAACTCCTCGTCGTTGCGGATCGCCAACTGGAGATGTCTCGGAATGATCCTTGTCTTTTTGTTGTCCCTGGCGGCGTTTCCGGCCAATTCGAGAACTTCAGCGGCTAGATATTCCATAACAGCAGCTAAATATACGGGAGCGCCGGCACCGACGCGCTCAGCGTAATTACCGTTACGCAGCAATCTGTGTATACGACCCACGGGGAACTGAAGACCGGCGCGATTCGAGCGAGACTTCGCCTTCCCCTTCACTTTGCCTCCTTTGCCGCGTCCAGACATGTTATTTATTTGATTAAAACGAAACGAAACTGACGAACGTACGCACGGGCGAGCGGCGCGTGCGGATGCTACAGATATAGTAAAAACATCGCAGCGAGTCACCGCATATTTATGTTTTTTGCCTTGGTCACAACTAGCGCTAGTCTGTACGAGCGCGAGCGAGCGAGCGAGCGAGTGAAACGGAACAGATCTACTATGTCTCTGTCTCAGTACTCAGTGTCGGGAGTCGGGCGTTCGGGCGGGCGGGCTCTGTAGCTGTACAACAGCAGAAACAAAGAAAGAATGAAAGAAAGAAATTTGTGCTAGTTGAAACAGTCGCTAGTTGTGATACCAACATTTGGTTATAGGGCATAAAAAAAAGGGGAAAAAAAATGTGAAAAAACATAAAATCAAGAAGAAATAAATTGGATCGGATATGAGATATATACAAGATCATCGAGACCACCAAGAAGAAAACCTGTACCCCTTATTATGATACATTATGAAATTCTTTCGTTTGTACCACCAACCAACCAACCAACCAACCACCCACTGAAATGACCAAAAATTGTATGTGTAAATATTATACATACTTATTAGTAGTATGTTGTGTTGTATGTAAATAGTACATACATACATACATACATACATAGTAGGTAGGTTGTATGGGGTTGAGCGTTGTACGTTTTATTATAATAGAAACTGTGCACGCGCCTTTTGCGCGCAGTGCATCAATGAATTATTTGTTAGCCCTGAAAAGGGCTTTTTGTAGGTGTGTATGCACAGCACACGGCATCACACAGCAAGCGTAGCGCGGACTTGCACCAGCTGCTGCTCGAGCTCGAGCCAAAAGCCAACCGAAGCGAACGCACGCACGCAGCACGAGGCGCAGGCGTGTAGGCGTACACTTCTCGGGCTGGCGGGGGTGATTACTTCTTAGCGGCCGATGCTTTCTTCGAACCGGCAGACTTTGCTTTCGGAGCGGCGGCTGCCTTCTTGGGTTTGGGAGCTTTCGGCTTCTTGGTGGGAGGTTTGGCGGTCTTTTTAGCCTTTGGTGCGGCAACATTTTTAGCTTTCGCTGGCGAGGAGGCGGCTGCCTTCTTAGCGGCCGGCTTCTTTTTAGCTGCGGCGGCCTTCCTGTCCTTGGTCGCCGACGCGGAGGTTTTGGATGTTTTCGACGCCGCACCGGCGCCGACGGCTGCGCCCTTTCTGCCCTTGCCTGCTGCGGCGGCGGCAGCGGAGGAAGTCGCCTTCTTTGTCTTCGAGGCGGCCGACGAGGACGCCGCGGGTTTCTTGCTCGATGAGCCGCCGGTTGGTTTCTTGGCCGCTGCGGATTTCGACTCGAGTTTGAAAGAGCCGGAGGCTCCCTTGCCTTTGGTTTGAATCAAAGCACCCGATTCAACAGCGCTTTTCAAATATTTCCTTATGAACGGTGCCAGTTTTTCAGCGTCGAGCTTGTATTGAGCGGTTATGTATTTTTTGATCGCTTGCAACGATGATCCACTGCGTTCCTTGAGCTCCTTAATCGCACTATTCACCATTTCTGATGTCTTCGGGTGTGTAGGCTTCGCCTTCGGTTTCTTCGCTCCGGCTCCAGAACCGGCGGCGGACGCCTTTGGTTTCTTGGCGGGTGTCGTCGGGGCCGGTGCTTCTGTCGCTACGGCTGTGTCCGCCATTATTAATTATTATTTGTAGAAACGTTGATTTTTTTTTTTTAAAACACAAACAATAACAAACAATTAATTTTGTTTGTTGTTTCACTCACGAACGAACTAACGAGCGAGCTAGAGCTAGTAGAACAGTCGGATGTGGTAGATGTCGCCACTATACAATTTGTTAATGTTCGCTTCACGGCATTACCGTAAGGAGAGCCGCGGTCTCGCGAAACGTTTTCTCGTACGAACGGTTCGAACTTTTCACTAACATGTTTATAAATAAATGCATTTTTAACATAATATCTGTACAATTACACAAAATGTTTGCTTCGATTCTTATTACACGTGAACGTACGTACGATAAATCAACACTTTTGATACATTATTGCTTTCGTACAACGAGCGGTTCAAATTTATTTTCACCTCCGAGTATCGCTCGCGCATAGTGTCCAGTTCTAAAATGATTTTTCTCTATTAAAACAATATATTTTCATACGAATCTATCGATCGATCAACGGCGAAGGTATCGACCTTAGAACACATAAACATTTTCCATGTAATAAAATCGCAGAACACTGTCTTAAATCGTGTTACGCGAACGGTCGTAAAACACACTGCACTCTCTCAACTCGCCGTGCACAAGGCGAAACGTAGTCAGTCTACACTATGGTAGGATACAATAATAAACATTATACTACTATTGAATTAAATATATATATAACGTGTATTGTAAAATACAAAAATACACCTATCTGTGCAAAAATAAATCATCATTCGAGAGAGACTTAGTGTGTAGGTAGGTAGGTATCACAGTCAGTCCAGTCACCACCAACCAACTAAAACTACCTACCTAGCGAGAAGTTTGTTTATATTCTAACAATATAGGTACATATAGTATATATAATATAGACTAAATAGTCTGTGATAGAGAGACATTATGTGGTTATAATATTTTACTATTTTGCTTTCAGTGTCTACTTACACTACTAACAGAAAAAATCGAGATCACGTGACACGCGACATCTTCACCAGTCTTCAGTCCTGTAATCGAGTTGAGCTGTGTGTTTTAAAGGTAATTAAAATAATACTTACTCGATAATAAGCAAGCATCGATAAAAAACGAGCAGTCATACGTTAGTACGTTATTAGGTATATAATTATCAATATGCACATAGTTTATGTTGCTCGTACAGTAGGTATATTATTAATAATTATTGATTTGTGTGTGTGTCGATAGAAACAGTTTGATTCATCATCAAACGGGAATTATATGCGGCCCTGAAAAGGGCCTTTTTGCTTTCTCTCCGTGGTGGGTGACAGACGTGGTGATGATGATGATGCTCTTCGCCTTGCGATGATCGTGTATCGACTCGACTCAGGCTCGCGCATCGACAACAGATCAGCCAGCTTTTTAACCACCGAAACCGTATAGAGTACGTCCCTGACGTTTCAGAGCGTACACTACATCCATAGCGGTGACGGTCTTCCTCTTGGCGTGCTCGGTGTACGTGACCGCATCACGAATCACGTTCTCGAGGAACACTTTGAGTACACCTCGGGTCTCTTCATATATCAGACCGGATATACGTTTGACGCCGCCTCTGCGCGCCAAACGACGGATAGCCGGCTTGGTGATGCCCTGGATGTTGTCACGAAGAACTTTTCTGTGACGCTTCGCTCCTCCTTTTCCAAGACCTTTGCCTCCCTTGCCGCGACCGGTCATTTCGACTTGATTACGGTTGTTTGATTAAAATTGAATCGAATAGTTCACGCGACGAGTTGCGCCTGGTGCTGCTTGCGTGCGACTGGCCTGCTGCTATTCTTACCAGTGCCTATATTTATATTGAGTGAGGGAGCGAGATGAAGCTATAATATCAATCGAGAAGGAAGTGAACGCGATCATTGTGCGAGCGGTAAAAATTTTAGTAAATAGGTATAAATAATAAAATAAATGCACGTGGTTTTTTTTTTCTAAACAAACAAAGGAAAAAAAGAAAAAAAAAAAAAAAAAAAAAAAATAACCACGAAGGCTAAGGCTCGAGCTACGCTCTCGCCTTAGCCTTCTAACCTAATATGACCGAGTCGGATTCGAGTACGGTACCTTTTGTATATTTCAATTATTATTAATTATGTAAAAACCTCTACATCCATAATCCGTGGGATTTTAGTTCGATCACGTGATAAATTTGCTTGCATGCATACATACATACATACATACATCCATCCTACATTGCTAATGTAAAATAATGTATGTGCCTACATACATTTTACACATGATGATCCGTGTACGAAATTGTATGTATCAAGTAGTAGGTAAGTAGTGTATAAAGTAACAACGTACGAACGAAACGTATGGCGTTATAATTCAAATATGAAACATTCATAAAATGTATATGTGTGGCCCTGAAAAGGGCCTTTTGTGCATGTACATACACTAAGGTACGGTACATAGTTAGCTTCGTTAGCTTAAGCTCGCTCGCCTCTGATTCTACGAGCAAGCTGAATGTCCTTGGGCATGATGGTGACGCGCTTCGCGTGAATCGCGCACAGGTTGGTGTCTTCAAAGAGACCCACCAAATACGCCTCGCTGGCCTCCTGCAGTGCCATTACGGCGGAACTCTGGAAGCGCAGATCGGTCTTGAAATCTTGAGCGATCTCGCGAACCAACCGTTGGAACGGCAACTTGCGGATAAGCAGCTCTGTACTCTTCTGGTAACGACGGATCTCACGGAGTGCGACCGTCCCCGGCCTGTAACGATGAGGCTTCTTAACACCGCCGGTGGCCGGCGCGCTCTTGCGAGCCGCCTTCGTAGCGAGCTGCTTCCTCGGTGCCTTGCCACCGGTGGACTTGCGGGCGGTTTGCTTAGTACGAGCCATTGCGAGCTATACTATAACTAACTGATTAATGTTTTATTCCGAAAAATCGTCGAATGAACGTCCGTCTCCGGGCGAGTGCGAGTAGCGTATAAAAATTTTTGCCGTATGTTCCTTATTTTTATACGCTTATGACGCTCTCTCTTTCTCGCATTGCGTACTCATGGGGTTTTTGTGTTTCGTCTCTTTCTAGTTAGTAAGTTGTTCGGTTAACAACGGGCGAGTATCATCATCAACCAATGCAAATTCAATTTACAATATTTACAAAAAGTATGTATGTATATATTCTGTGGAAACTAACTATATTATAATTATGTATCTATAACTCTCTTCTCTCTATTATAATCTATTCCCTAAATATAACATACATTATTTTATTTATTTATATATATTGGCTTTATTATGTGTATGTGTGTATAGTAGGCAGGCATATGTTTGGTTTAATTAAATCTATCGCGGCGGTTGACAGCGTGTATGTCGAGAAAGAAACATTCCGTTTTGGGGTTTGGATAACATTTTGTGGCCCTGAAAAGGGCCTTTTTGTTTGTGGTGTTAAAATTCTCCACGGTCGCGTCGCCCACTTTTCGCGGGCGGCGGCATCGCGGATGAATTTTACTTGGAGCTGGTGTACTTGGTGACAGCCTTGGTCCCCTCGCTGACTGCGTGCTTGGCGAGTTCACCGGGCAACAGCAGCCTCACGGACGTCTGAACCTCCCTGGAGGTGATCGTGGACCGTTTGTTGTAATGGGCGAGACGCGAAGCCTCCGCAGCGATGCGTTCGAAAATGTCGTTCACGAACGAGTTCATGATAGACATAGCCTTGCTCGATATTCCAGTGTCCGGGTGCACCTGTTTGAGCACTTTGTAAATGTAAATTGCGTAGCTCTCCTTCCTCTTGTGCTTCTTCTTCTTCTTATCGGTCTTGGAGATGTTCTTCTGGGCCTTGCCAGACTTCTTGGCCGCCTTGCCGCTAGTCTTGGGTGGCATTGTATATGTGAACGGTTCGAATAATCCTCGATAGATACGAACGTGCGCGCTCGACGACGTCCGAGCAAGCAATAATGTCAAAAATTCAAGAGACCGATTTTATGGCGCACTTCGTGCGCACCTTGTGGTGTTGTCGACTAGCGCTCTAAAGCTCTCGGCCAATCAGAACGTAGCATAGAGATATCACTAGAGCGAGATGTAAAAATATGGCGACCGAGAGGGACAACAGAAAAAAAAAAAAAAAAATTAATAATAATAAAATTCGATGGTAGTAAATTAGGTATGTATGTAAATGTATACCTATGTAAGTAGGTAGGTAGGTAGGTAGGTAGGTACAGACAGATATTACATATATAGATAGATAAAATATATCTTTATCAATTTATTCTATCTAGTATATGTATGTATGTATGTCGTCTACTGTAATTATAATAATGATTTTTGATAAATTTTTAACATGCCGCCATAGAAACATTTTGTAGGAGTACAATTGAAAGTTATTGCGGCCCTGAAAAGGGCCTTTTGTTTGATGCATTGCATTAGCCATGCATGCGCATACTACTATACTACACGCAGCGTACGTACGACGACGCACGGTGCGAGTGTAGTGTAGTGTAGTGTTCACACGCCTTAAGCTTTCTTTTCGGTCTTCTTGGGCAGGAGCACGGCCTGGATGTTGGGCAGTACACCTCCCTGGGCGATGGTTACGCCCGAGAGGAGTTTGTTCAACTCCTCGTCGTTGCGGATCGCCAACTGGAGATGTCTCGGAATGATCCTTGTCTTTTTGTTGTCCCTGGCGGCGTTTCCGGCCAATTCGAGAACTTCAGCGGCTAGATATTCCATAACAGCAGCTAAATATACGGGAGCGCCGGCACCGACGCGCTCAGCGTAATTACCGTTACGCAGCAATCTGTGTATACGACCCACGGGGAACTGAAGACCGGCGCGATTCGAGCGAGACTTCGCCTTCCCCTTCACTTTGCCTCCTTTGCCGCGTCCAGACATGTTATTTATTTGATTAAAACGAAACGAAACTGACGAACGTACGCACGGGCGAGCGGCGCGTGCGGATGCTACAGATATAGTAAAAACATCGCAGCGAGTCACCGCATATTTATGTTTTTTGCCTTGGTCACAACTAGCGCTAGTCTGTACGAGCGCGAGCGAGCGAGCGAGCGAGTGAAACGGAACAGATCTACTATGTCTCTGTCTCAGTACTCAGTGTCGGGAGTCGGGCGTTCGGGCGGGCGGGCTCTGTAGCTGTACAACAGCAGAAACAAAGAAAGAATGAAAGAAAGAAATTTGTGCTAGTTGAAACAGTCGCTAGTTGTGATACCAACATTTGGTTATAGGGCATAAAAAAAAGGGGAAAAAAAATGTGAAAAAACATAAAATCAAGAAGAAATAAATTGGATCGGATATGAGATATATACAAGATCATCGAGACCACCAAGAAGAAAACCTGTACCCCTTATTATGATACATTATGAAATTCTTTCGTTTGTACCACCAACCAACCAACCAACCAACCACCCACTGAAATGACCAAAAATTGTATGTGTAAATATTATACATACTTATTAGTAGTATGTTGTGTTGTATGTAAATAGTACATACATACATACATACATACATAGTAGGTAGGTTGTATGGGGTTGAGCGTTGTACGTTTTATTATAATAGAAACTGTGCACGCGCCTTTTGCGCGCAGTGCATCAATGAATTATTTGTTAGCCCTGAAAAGGGCTTTTTGTAGGTGTGTATGCACAGCACACGGCATCACACAGCAAGCGTAGCGCGGACTTGCACCAGCTGCTGCTCGAGCTCGAGCCAAAAGCCAACCGAAGCGAACGCACGCACGCAGCACGAGGCGCAGGCGTGTAGGCGTACACTTCTCGGGCTGGCGGGGGTGATTACTTCTTAGCGGCCGATGCTTTCTTCGAACCGGCAGACTTTGCTTTCGGAGCGGCGGCTGCCTTCTTGGGTTTGGGAGCTTTCGGCTTCTTGGTGGGAGGTTTGGCGGTCTTTTTAGCCTTTGGTGCGGCAACATTTTTAGCTTTCGCTGGCGAGGAGGCGGCTGCCTTCTTAGCGGCCGGCTTCTTTTTAGCTGCGGCGGCCTTCCTGTCCTTGGTCGCCGACGCGGAGGTTTTGGATGTTTTCGACGCCGCACCGGCGCCGACGGCTGCGCCCTTTCTGCCCTTGCCTGCTGCGGCGGCGGCAGCGGAGGAAGTCGCCTTCTTTGTCTTCGAGGCGGCCGACGAGGACGCCGCGGGTTTCTTGCTCGATGAGCCGCCGGTTGGTTTCTTGGCCGCTGCGGATTTCGACTCGAGTTTGAAAGAGCCGGAGGCTCCCTTGCCTTTGGTTTGAATCAAAGCACCCGATTCAACAGCGCTTTTCAAATATTTCCTTATGAACGGTGCCAGTTTTTCAGCGTCGAGCTTGTATTGAGCGGTTATGTATTTTTTGATCGCTTGCAACGATGATCCACTGCGTTCCTTGAGCTCCTTAATCGCACTATTCACCATTTCTGATGTCTTCGGGTGTGTAGGCTTCGCCTTCGGTTTCTTCGCTCCGGCTCCAGAACCGGCGGCGGACGCCTTTGGTTTCTTGGCGGGTGTCGTCGGGGCCGGTGCTTCTGTCGCTACGGCTGTGTCCGCCATTATTAATTATTATTTGTAGAAACGTTGATTTTTTTTTTTTAAAACACAAACAATAACAAACAATTAATTTTGTTTGTTGTTTCACTCACGAACGAACTAACGAGCGAGCTAGAGCTAGTAGAACAGTCGGATGTGGTAGATGTCGCCACTATACAATTTGTTAATGTTCGCTTCACGGCATTACCGTAAGGAGAGCCGCGGTCTCGCGAAACGTTTTCTCGTACGAACGGTTCGAACTTTTCACTAACATGTTTATAAATAAATGCATTTTTAACATAATATCTGTACAATTACACAAAATGTTTGCTTCGATTCTTATTACACGTGAACGTACGTACGATAAATCAACACTTTTGATACATTATTGCTTTCGTACAACGAGCGGTTCAAATTTATTTTCACCTCCGAGTATCGCTCGCGCATAGTGTCCAGTTCTAAAATGATTTTTCTCTATTAAAACAATATATTTTCATACGAATCTATCGATCGATCAACGGCGAAGGTATCGACCTTAGAACACATAAACATTTTCCATGTAATAAAATCGCAGAACACTGTCTTAAATCGTGTTACGCGAACGGTCGTAAAACACACTGCACTCTCTCAACTCGCCGTGCACAAGGCGAAACGTAGTCAGTCTACACTATGGTAGGATACAATAATAAACATTATACTACTATTGAATTAAATATATATATAACGTGTATTGTAAAATACAAAAATACACCTATCTGTGCAAAAATAAATCATCATTCGAGAGAGACTGAGTGTGTAGGTAGGTAGGTATCACAGTCAGTCCAGTCACCACCAACCAACTAAAACTACCTACCTAGCGAGAAGTTTGTTTATATTCTAACAATATAGGTACATATAGTATATATAATATAGACTAAATAGTCTGTGATAGAGAGACATTATGTGGTTGTTACGGACGCCCGTACCTAGTATTAGATAAGCAAATATGTATAGATCCTAAGTGTTTTTTTTTGTATTATTAAAGTTTGCCATTCCTTTCTAGTCCAAAGTAATCGTAAGAAATATCGTTAAGTTTTTTATTGTTAAGTGCACATGCACCGAATAACATGTAAGCGTAGGAAATAAAGGTTAATTTGTTTCGTTGTATCATTTGACCTGCGCCCGAACACTGATAGGGCGACAGGTCGAGCGTAAATATTTATAGTGTGCGAGCGAGACAACTCGCTGAATCTATCTCTGTCTCGCGCGATCGAGGCCGAGACAGAGATACATCCGTCTCACGAGTGAACATGGCAGAAATTGTATATAAAGCGGGCCATTTAGCGCAATCGGCACTCACTCTCGGTCGAGCGACGGAACAAGGAAGAACAACAAGAAGAACAACGAGAACAAGAAGTAACAGAACATAGCCAGGAACCAGGAAAACAGTTTATTGAAGCTTGTCAAGTTGTTAACCAAGAAATACAGTCCACTTTTTTAATCGAAGAGAACGGTTTTTTACTGTGAACCCCGTAGGACCCCAACAGTTTTGTGGTCCTTCGGTCGCCGGATCTAGAAGAACTGAAGCTCAAGAAATTTTCCGCCGCAAGGAAGATCGCCCTTCGAAGAATCGACAATCGTCATTCGTATCGCTCGGGTCACCTAACGGTGCCAACGACAGAGCAATATTGTGACCACACCACGTCACGCTCGGGTCACCTAACGGTGCCAACGACAGAGCAGAAGAAAGAAGAAAGAATGCCGATTAATCGAAGTCCTGTTCGAACGAGGAGTCAAGTCGAGAACTTACGCATTATGGAGGACTCACCCGCGTCCCCGACGGACCCACTGGCGTCTGCACCCGCAGACTCGCTCGCCGCCACGCACAACCCGCCTACTGAACGGACCGCAGATCTACCCCGCGGTCAAGAGGCTACGAGAGCTGCGTCGGTGCGATCAAACCGTAGCATGGAGGCACGCATAAGGCAGAAGAGGATGGCAGCCGAAGAGAGCCTGGCCAGTATTCGCCAGGAGCAGCTGGAACTCCAGGCGCTGCTAATCAAAAAGAGATTGGCCGCGGATATGGCCGCGCTACACGAGGAAACCGATCGGGAAAGCATTCCAGCCGCCGAGACCAGTCAGCGTGTCGACGAATGGCTTCAGCAGAGCCATGCACGGGGGGAGCCACTGGAGGGACCACGGGAAGAGGCACAAGTTCGAGACAGCACGAATACAGGAAGGCGATATCTCTCGCCCCAAGGAAGGAAAGATAGGGGTGAACGAGAGAGATATCAAGTGACCTTCGAAGAAAACAGAAGACAGAGGTCGCCAACGCCGACCAGATATAAGGATAAAGGAATCGACAGACTGGCGGAGGCGTTGGAGAGGATGGCCCGCCACAGGGCGCCGCCGAGGCAGACGCAAGACCTACCCATCTTCAGCGGGGCCGTCGGCGAATGGATGCCGTTCAAGGCGGCAATGAGGGAGTCTACAAGGCTGCACGGATTCTCACCCGCCGAAAACTTGGCGCGAATGCGTACGTGCCTAAAGGGTGAAGCGAAGCAAGCTGTGTCAGCATTACTGTACGCCGCGTCGGACCCAGCGCAGATCATGAACACACTCGAGCAGTGTTATGGAAGGCCAGAAATGATCATCGATCAAGCACTGGAAGACATGAAAAAGCTACCAAGGCTCAGCGCAAACACGACAGCCAGCGAACTGAACGCGTTCGCAATCAAGCTGCAGAACATCGTGATCATCGTCGACAGCATCGATGAACGAGGGTACCTGCAAAACCCGATGCTGGCACGGGGGATCATCGAGAAGCTCACACCACACATCAGATCGAGATGGTGTGACTATATTGAAGACAAGGGAGGCCAAGCTGAACCTGAGATCCTGACATTGTCCAGATTCCTGATGCAAGAAGCTGACAGAATGATGCGGCACACATATACAGCTCCAACATCGACTGCGACACCTACTCAGAACGCAAGAGGAGCCGCAGCAAGTTCAAGACCGTTGAACACACGCAGGGGGGCCAACGTGTACGCCGCCGCTGAGCATCATCGGAAGAAACAAGAATGCCTGGCGTGCGGAAGTGAACACGGCACACCAGATTGCAGCAAGATAGCTGCGATGACAGTGCCCAAGCGCTGGGAATGGGCGAAAGAAACACGTGTATGTTTCCTGTGCCTGAATAATAAGCACAGGCGCCTTACGTGCAAAGCGAAGAAATGCGGAATAAATGAATGCAGACAACCGCATCACGCGCTGCTACACTCGACTTCGGGGAATGAACGGAAGCCCGAAGATCAAGAAACCGTGATTACGGCATCCGCACACCTCTCGGAACTGAAAACTCAGGTGCTGCTCAAGGTGTGCCCAATCACAGTGAAAGGAGCAAACGGAAAGGAAGTCGACACCTACGCTTTGCTCGACGAGGGATCGACGATAACGCTAATCGACGACGAGATATGCCGCATGATCGGGGCAAAGGGTCCATCGCGACCACTTACAATAAACGGAGTCACGTCGAGGCAGCAAGAACCTGAAAGCCGAGTCATCAACTTGAAGATAAAAGGCCGAACTCAGGACAGATATCATACGATCCAAGGACGCACAGTCAAGAACCTCGTATTGGGAGGACAGACCATCGAGGAGAAGCTCTTGAAACACTCTCACCTAAGAGAGCTGAAACCGGAGCACGTATGCTACGCGCAAGGAAAGCCGCGCGTGCTGTTGGGTGCCGACAACTGGCACCTAATAGTAACCCGGAGGTTGCTGACAGGAAAGAGGAACCAGCCTGCAGCATCCCTCACACATCTGGGGTGGATCATCCACGGAACCACTCCCCGAAGTGTTGTAACACAAAAAGAAGACGTGTTACACATCCGAACGAATCAAGACTACGAGCTGAACGAGCTAGTCAAAGCTCACTTCGACCTCGACGCGCTGGGAATATCGCACACACGCAAGCCAATACAGGCTGAGGAACGAGCGGTGGGGATATTCGAACGCACGGCACGACGAGTGGGTGAACGTTTCGAAGTGGGGCTGCCATGGAAGACGGACAGCGAAAACCTGCCGCCGAGCTATGACATGGCAGCGAGCCGACTACGCGGGATCGAGAGGAAGATCGATAAGGACCCGCAACTCAAACGGGCGTACACCAGCGAGATAAACAAGCTGCTAGAGAACGGGTACGCCAGCCGGTGTGAGGACGATCACGCCGACGACCCACACATGTGGTACCTACCACACTTCGCAGTGACGAACCCTAACAAGCCAGGGAAAGTCAGGATAGTCTTCGATGCGGCCGCCAGAGTAAACGGAGTGAGCTTGAACGACGCCCTCCTAGACGGACCGGATCTGCTGAAGACGCTGCATGGGATACTGCTACGATTCCGAACGAAGCCGGTAGCGGTAGTAGCGGATATACGCGAAATGTTTTTGCGTATCAGAATTCGCAACGAAGATTGCGTAGCGCAACATTTCTTATGGCGGGGTGACGAACGAAAGACACCGCCACAGAAATATAAGATGACGTCGATGATATTTGGTGCCCGCAGTTCTCCATTCATGGCACACAGCGTGAGGAATAAGAACGCCACGGAATTCAAGGAGACCCATCCGCTCGCCTACCAAGCCATCACCGAGAACCACTACATGGATGACTGGGTGGACAGCTTCGAAACAGAAGAAATAGCGATACGCGCCATTGAAGAGGTGCGCGAAGTCCACAAGAAGGCTGGTTTCCACTTGGCAGGGTGGATGACGAACGCGCCTCAGACACTGAGGGAGATCCCAGAAGAAGAAAAGGCGAATGTACCACGAGAGCTGGGCAGCAACGCACACGGGAGGACACTGGGACTCATATGGTACCAAGAAGAAGATCGGCTCGCATTCAACACCCATATGCATCGGGTGCCGAGGGACGTCAGGGGGGGAGAACGGACACCGACGAAGAGAGAGGTCCTCGGAGCGGTGATGTCATTATACGATCCGCTGGGGCTCCTCAGTCCGTACTCAATATCGGCGAAAATCCTCCTACAAGGCTTGTGGAAGAAGAAGATGGGGTGGGACGAAGCACTCCCGCCTGAAGAAGCCAGAGACTTCGCAGAATGGCTCGAAGACCTGGATTGCATCGAGAGATTACGGTTACCTCGCTGCTACGAGAGTCAGCAGATCGCAGAAAAAGAACTCCACGTTTTCTGCGATGCAAGCGATCAAGCTTACGCCTGCGCCGTGTATTGGCGAGTGACAATGGAAGATTCGTCCGTCAAGATCGTGCTGGTAGCCGGCAAAGCAAAGGTGGCACCGCTGCGAGCACAAAGCATACCGAGGATGGAGTTGCAAGCCGCGCTGATCGGAGCAAGAATCGCGCAAGAAATTCGACGTGAATTGGGAGTCTCAGAAGATATACGAACTATATTCTGGAGCGACTCCAAGACCGTTATCCACTGGATTCGCAACGATGCGTTACGATATACGCCCTTCGTGGCTCACCGACTGAGCGAGATCGCCGAGATAACGAGGGCCGACCAATGGCGATGGGTGCCGACGACGCAGAACGTCGCGGACGACGCGACACGCGCGGGGCACACGAGGCTGAGGCCAGACAGCCGATGGTTCGTCGGGCCACGTTTCCTATATGGGCCGAAAGATGAATGGCCCCAGGAAATAATCACGTGTCCAGATCACGAAGAAATGAACGTGAATCACGTACACGAAGAATCGCCGTTATACGAAGAAACGCGATTTTCAAGATACGAAACGCTAGTACGCACTATAGCGTACGTATTGGTGTTCGTGGGGAAGTGTCGGCGCCAGAACGAAGGGCTGACCCCGCGACACCTGCAGGAAGCCGAACGCCTGCTAATAAAGAAAGCGCAGAAAGACAGTTTCCGAGCAGATATAGAACGACTGCAAAAAGGAAAAGCGCTGGAAAGAGGAAGCCGCCTGAGAAAATTGGACCCGTTTGTAGATAAGAACGGATTAATTCGCCTGAACGGGCGGATAAACGCTGCCGCCGTGCCCGAAGAGAGGAAGACCCCACCAATACTGGATGGCGCGCACCCACTCACAAGACTGATCGTGCGCAAGGAACACGAAGCGAACCACCATATGGGCCGGGAGACAGTCGTAAACAATTTACGACAAAGCTATTGGATATTACGACTCAGACCGGCGGTAAGAAGCGTAATCTACAACTGCGGAAAGTGTCGCGTACGAAAAGCGAGACCGGCGATACCCACGAAAGGAAACCTACCCGAGGTACGCCTGAGCGCATGGACTCGCCCCTTTTTGCGCTGCGGTATGG
This sequence comes from Drepana arcuata, assembly GCA_016069955.1. Lineage (NCBI taxonomy): Eukaryota > Metazoa > Arthropoda > Insecta > Lepidoptera > Drepanidae > Drepana > Drepana arcuata. Next base: position 45,194 of record JACCPG010007161.1, read on the forward strand.
ACTGTTTCGGGCCAATGACCGTGACCATCGGACGAAGGCACGAAAAACGATGGGGGCTAATTTTCACCTGTCTAGTGACCCGAGGTATTCACCTAGAATGCCTAGCCAGCCTGAGCACCGACAGTGCTATCATGGCCATGCGCAGAATGGCCGCACGAAGAGGCTGGCCCGAGATATATATGTCAGACAACGGCACTAATTTCCACGGAGCGGACGCGGAATTGAAGAAGGCATATAAAGACTGGGTGCCACAATTGAAGGAGTTCGTCGTGTCAAAGCGAGCAGAGTGGCGGTTCATCGACCCCGGGGCGCCGAACCAAGGAGGAGCGTGGGAGCGCCTGATACGCTCGGTGAAAACAGCACTCGCCGTAGTGTTGAAGGAGCGCGCGCCCAAAGAAGAAGTCCTCAGCACCGTCCTAGCCGAGATAGAATTCACGGTGAACTCACGACCTCTGACACACGTCTCTACGAGCCCCGAGGACGCAGAAGCGTTAACACCGAACCATTTCCTGTTGGGGACAGCCAACGGGATACCCTACGTCGGGAGCTGCGATCCGGCCGACCGACGCGCTTGGAGAGCGTCCCAAGCGCTAGCCGATATGTTCTGGGCCAGGTGGGTGAACGAGTACCTGCCTACCCTAGCGCCGCGAGGAGAGACTACGCCACCAACCCCGCCGAATATCAACGTCGGGGACGTGGTGGTAATAGCGGACGGGCTACTACCCCGGAACCTGTGGCCGAAAGGCCAGATCGAACAGGTGTACCCGGGAAAGGATGGCGTTGTACGAAGCGTGGAGGTGCGAACCCGCGGAGGCGTCATGCGGAGACCGGCAAGAAGAATCGTCGTCCTACCGAGATGAAGGAGGCTGCGAGAATCTACGCCGGGGGGAGACTGTTACGGACGCCCGTACCTAGTATTAGATAAGCAAATATGTATAGATCCTAAGTGTTTTTTTTTGTATTATTAAAGTTTGCCATTCCTTTCTAGTCCAAAGTAATCGTAAGAAATATCGTTAAGTTTTTTATTGTTAAGTGCACATGCACCGAATAACATGTAAGCGTAGGAAATAAAGGTTAATTTGTTTCGTTGTATCATTTGACCTGCGCCCGAACACTGATAGGGCGACAGGTCGAGCGTAAATATTTATAGTGTGCGAGCGAGACAACTCGCTGAATCTATCTCTGTCTCGCGCGATCGAGGCCGAGACAGAGATACATCCGTCTCACGAGTGAACATGGCAGAAATTGTATATAAAGCGGGCCATTTAGCGCAATCGGCACTCACTCTCGGTCGAGCGACGGAACAAGGAAGAACAACAAGAAGAACAACGAGAACAAGAAGTAACAGAACATAGCCAGGAACCAGGAAAACAGTTTATTGAAGCTTGTCAAGTTGTTAACCAAGAAATACAGTCCACTTTTTTAATCGAAGAGAACGGTTTTTTACTGTGAACCCCGTAGGACCCCAACAGTGGTTATAATATTTTACTATTTTGCTTTCAGTGTCTACTTACACTACTAACAGAAAAAATCGAGATCACGTGACACGCGACATCTTCACCAGTCTTCAGTCCTGTAATCGAGTTGAGCTGTGTGTTTTAAAGGTAATTAAAATAATACTTACTCGATAATAAGCAAGCATCGATAAAAAACGAGCAGTAATACGTTAGTACGTTATTAGGTATATAATTATCAATATGCACATAGTTTATGTTGCTCGTACAGTAGGTATATTATTAATAATTATTGATTTGTGTGTGTGTCGATAGAAACAGTTTGATTCATCATCAAACGGGAATTATATGCGGCCCTGAAAAGGGCCTTTTTGCTTTCTCTCCGTGGTGGGTGACAGACGTGGTGATGCTGATGATGCTCTTCGCCTTGCGATGATCGTGTATCGACTCGACTCAGGCTCGCGCATCGACAACAGATCAGCCAGCTTTTTAACCACCGAAACCGTATAGAGTACGTCCCTGACGTTTCAGAGCGTACACTACATCCATAGCGGTGACGGCCTTCCTCTTGGCGTGCTCGGTGTACGTGACCGCATCACGAATCACGTTCTCGAGGAACACTTTGAGTACACCTCGGGTCTCTTCATATATCAGACCGGATATACGTTTGACGCCGCCTCTGCGCGCCAAACGACGGATAGCCGGCTTGGTGATGCCCTGGATGTTGTCACGAAGAACTTTTCTGTGACGCTTCGCCCCTCCTTTTCCAAGACCTTTGCCTCCCTTGCCGCGACCGGTCATTTCGACTTGATTACGGTTGTTTGATTAAAATTGAATCGAATAGTTCACGCGACGAGTTGCGCCTGGTGCTGCTTGCGTGCGACTGGCCTGCTGCTATTCTTACCAGTGCCTATATTTATATTGAGGGAGGGAGCGAGATGAAGCTATAATATCAATCGAGAAGGAAGTGAACGCGATCATTGTGCGAGCGGTAAAAATTTTAGTAAATAGGTATAAATAATAAAATAAATGCACGTGGTTTTTTTTTTTCTAAACAAACAAAGGAAAAAAAGAAAAAAAAAAAAAAAAAAAAAAAATAACCACGAAGGCTAAGGCTCGAGCTACGCTCTCGCCTTAGCCTTCTAACCTAATATGACCGAGTCGGATTCGAGTACGGTACCTTTTGTATATTTCAATTATTATTAATTATGTAAAAACCTCTACATCCATAATCCGTGGGCTTTTAGTTCGATCACGTGATAAATTTGCTTGCATGCATACATACATACATACATACATCCATCCTACATTGCTAATGTAAAATAATGTATGTGCCTACATACATTTTACACATGATGATCCGTGTACGAAATTGTATGTATCAAGTAGTAGGTAAGTAGTGTATAAAGTAACAACGTACGAACGAAACGTATGGCGTTATAATTCAAATATGAAACATTCATAAAATGTATATGTGTGGCCCTGAAAAGGGCCTTTTGTGCATGTACATACACTAAGGTACGGTACATAGTTAGCTTCGTTAGCTTAAGCTCGCTCGCCTCTGATTCTACGAGCAAGCTGAATGTCCTTGGGCATGATGGTGACGCGCTTCGCGTGAATCGCGCACAGGTTGGTGTCTTCAAAGAGACCCACCAAATACGCCTCGCTGGCCTCCTGCAGTGCCATTACGGCGGAACTCTGGAAGCGCAGATCGGTCTTGAAATCTTGAGCGATCTCGCGAACCAACCGTTGGAACGGCAACTTGCGGATAAGCAGCTCTGTACTCTTCTGGTAACGACGGATCTCACGGAGTGCGACCGTCCCCGGCCTGTAACGATGAGGCTTCTTAACACCGCCGGTGGCCGGCGCGCTCTTGCGAGCCGCCTTCGTAGCGAGCTGCTTCCTCGGTGCCTTGCCACCGGTGGACTTGCGGGCGGTTTGCTTAGTACGAGCCATTGCGAGCTATACTATAACTAACTGATTAATGTTTTATTCCGAAAAATCGTCGAATGAACGTCCGTCTCCGGGCGAGTGCGAGTAGCGTATAAAAATTTTTGCCGTATGTTCCTTATTTTTATACGCTTATGACGCTCTCTCTTTCTCGCATTGCGTACTCATGGGGGTTTTGTGTTTCGTCTCTTTCTAGTTAGTAAGTTGTTCGGTTAACAACGGGCGAGTATCATCATCAACCAATGCAAATTCAATTTACAATATGTACAAAAAGTATGTATGTATATATTCTGTGGAAACTAACTATATCATAATTATGTATCTATAACTCTCTTCTCTCTATTATAATCTATTCCCTAAATATAACATACATTATTTTATTTATTTATATATATTGGCTTTATTATGTGTATGTGTGTATAGTAGGCAGGCATATGTTTGGTTTAATTAAATCTATCGCGGCGGTTGACAGCGTGTATGTCGAGAAAGAAACATTCCGTTTTGGGGTTTGGATAACATTTTGTGGCCCTGAAAAGGGCCTTTTTGTTTGTGGTGTTAAGATTCTCCACGGTCGCGTCGCCCACTTTTCGCGGGCGGCGGCATCGCGGATGAATTTTACTTGGAGCTGGTGTACTTGGTGACAGCCTTGGTCCCCTCGCTGACTGCGTGCTTGGCGAGTTCCCCGGGCAACAGCAGCCTCACGGACGTCTGAACCTCCCTGGAGGTGATCGTGGACCGTTTGTTGTAATGGGCGAGACGCGAAGCCTCCGCAGCGATGCGTTCGAAAATGTCGTTCACGAACGAGTTCATGATAGACATAGCCTTGCTCGATATTCCAGTGTCCGGGTGCACCTGTTTGAGCACTTTGTAAATGTAAATTGCGTAGCTCTCCTTCCTCTTGTGCTTCTTCTTCTTCTTATCGGTCTTGGAGATGTTCTTCTGGGCCTTGCCAGACTTCTTGGCCGCCTTGCCGCTCGTCTTGGGTGGCATTGTATATGTGAACGGTTCGAATAATCCTCGATAGATACGAACGTGCGCGCTCGACGACGTCCGAGCAAGCAATAATGTCAAAAATTCAAGAGACCGATTTTATGGCGCACTTCGTGCGCACCTTGTGGTGTTGTCGACTAGCGCTCTAAAGCTCTCGGCCAATCAGAACGTAGCATAGAGATATCACTAGAGCGAGATGTAAAAATATGGCGACCGAGAGGGACAACAGAAAAAAAAAAAAAATTAATAATAATAAAATTCGATGGTAGTAAATTAGGTATGTATGTAAATGTATACCTATGTAAGTAGGTAGGTAGGTAGGTAGGTAGGTAAAGACAGATATTACATATATAGATAGATAAAATATATCTTTATCAATTTATTCTATCTAGTATATGTATGTATGTATGTATGTCGTCTACTGTAATTATAATAATGATTTTTGATAAATTTTTAACATGCCGCCATAGAAACATTTTGTAGGGGTACAATTGAAAGTTATTGCGGCCCTGAAAAGGGCCTTTTGTTTGATGCATTGCATTAGCCATGCATGCGCATACTACTATACTACACGCAGCGTACGTACGACGACGCACGGTGCGAGTGTAGTGTAGTGTAGTGTTCACACGCCTTAAGCTTTCTTTTCGGTCTTCTTGGGCAGGAGCACGGCCTGGATGTTGGGCAGTACACCTCCCTGGGCGATGGTTACGCCCGAGCGGAGTTTGTTCAACTCCTCGTCGTTGCGGATCGCCAACTGGAGATGTCTCGGAATGATCCTTGTCTTTTTGTTGTCCCTGGCGGCGTTTCAGGCCAATTCGAGAACTTCAGCGGCTAGATATTCCATAACAGCAGCTAAATATACGGGAGCGCCGGCACCGACGCGCTCAGCGTAATTACCGTTACGCAGCAATCTGTGTATACGACCCACGGGGAACTGAAGACCGGCGCGATTCGAGCGAGACTTCGCCTTCCCCTTCCCTTTGCCTCCTTTGCCGCGTCCAGACATGTTATTTATTTGATTAAAACGAAACGAAACTGACGAACGTACGCACGGGCGAGCGGCGCGTGCGGATGCTACAGATATAGTAAAAACATCGCAGCGAGTCACCGCATATTTATGTTTTTTGCCTTGGTCACAACTAGCGCTAGTCTGTACGAGCGCGAGCGAGCGAGCGAGTGAAACGGAACAGATCTACTATGTCTCTGTCTCAGTACTCAGTGTCGGGAGTCGGGCGTTCGGGCGGGCGGGCTCTGTAGCTGTACAACAGCAGAAACAAAGAAAGAATGAAAGAAAGAAATTTGTGCTAGTTGAAACAGTCGCTAGTTGTGATACCAACATTTGGTTATAGGGCATAAAAAAAAGGGGAAAAAAAAATGTGAAAAAACATAAAATCAAGAAGAAATAAATTGGATCGGATATGAGATATATACAAGATCATCGAGACCACCAAGAAGAAAACCTGTACCCCTTATTATGATACATTATGAAATTCTTTCGTTTGTACCACAAACCAACCAACCAACCAACCACCCACTGAAATGACCAAAAATTGTATGTGTAAATATTATACATACTTATTAGTAGTATGTTGTGTTGTATGTAAATAGTACATACATACATACATACATACATAGTAGGTAGGTTGTATGGGGTTGAGCGTTGTACGTTTTATTATAATAGAAACTGTGCACGCGCCTTTTGCGCGCAGTGCATCAATGACTTATTTGTTAGCCCTGAAAAGGGCTTTTTGTAGGTGTGTATGCACAGCACACGGCATCACACAGCAAGCGTAGCGCGGACTTGCACCAGCTGCTGCTCGAGCTCGAGCCAAAAGCCAACCGAAGCGAACGCACGCACGCAGCACGAGGCGCAGGCGTGTAGGCGTACACTTCTCGGGCTGGCGGTGGTGATTACTTCTTAGCGGCCGATGCTTTCTTCGAACCGGCAGACTTTGCTTTCGGAGCGGCGGCTGCCTTCTTGGGTTTGGGAGCTTTCGGCTTCTTGGTGGGAGGTTTGGCGGTCTTTTTAGCCTTTGGTGCGGCAACATTTTTAGCTTTCGCTGGCGAGGAGGCGGCTGCCTTCTTAGCGGCCGGCTTCTTTTTAGCTGCGGCGGCCTTCCTGTCCTTGGTCGCCGCCGCGGAGGTTTTGGATGTTTTCGACGCCGCACCGGCGCCGACGGCTGCGCCCTTTCTGCCCTTGCCTGCTGCGGCGGCGGCAGCGGAGGAAGTCGCCTTCTTTGTCTTCGAGGCGGCCGACGAGGACGCCGCGGGTTTCTTGCTCGATGGGCCGCCGGTTGGTTTCTTGGCCGCTGCGGATTTCGACTCGAGTTTGAAAGAGCCGGAGGCTCCCTTGCCTTTGGTTTGAATCAAAGCACCCGATTCAACAGCGCTTTTCAAATATTTCCTTATGAACGGTGCCAGTTTTTCAGCGTCGAGCTTGTATTGAGCGGTTATGTATTTTTTGATCGCTTGCAACGATGATCCACTGCGTTCCTTGCGCTCCTTAATCGCACTATTCACCATTTCTGATGTCTTCGGGTGTGTAGGCTTCGCCTTCGGTTTCTTCGCTCCGGCTCCAGAACCGGCGGCGGACGCCTTTGGTTTCTTGGCGGGTGTCGTCGGGGCCGGTGCTTCTGTCGCTACGGCTGTGTCCGCCATTATTAATTATTATTTGTAGGAACGTTGATTTTTTTTTTTTAAAACACAAACAATAACAAACAATTAATTTTGTTTGTTGTTTCACTCACGAACGAACTAACGAGCGAGCTAGAGCTAGTAGAACAGTCGGATGTGGTAGATGTCGCCACTATACAATTAGTTAATGTTCGCTTCACGGCATTACCGTAAGGAGAGCCGCGGTCTCGCGAAACGTTTTCTCGTACGAACGGTTCGAACTTTTCACTAACATGTTTATAAATAAATGCATTTTTAACATAATATCTGTACAATTACACAAAATGTTTGCTTCGGTTCTTATTACACGTGAACGTACGTACGATAAATCAACACTTTTGATACATTATTGCTTTCGTACAACGAGCGGTTCAAATTTATTTTCACCTCCGAGTATCGCTCGCGCATAGTGTCCAGTTCTAAAATGATTTTTCTCTATTAAAACAATATATTTTCATACGAATCTATCGATCGATCAACGGCGAAGGTATCGACCTTAGAACACATAAACATTTTCCATGTAATAAAATCGCAGAACACTGTCTTAAATCGTGTTACGCGAACGGTCGTAAAACACACTGCACTCTCTCAACTCGCCGTGCACAAGGCGAAACGTAGTCAGTCTACACTATGGTAGGATACAATAATAAACATTATACTACTATTGAATTAAATATATATATAACGTGTATTGTAAAATACAAAAATACACCTATCTGTGCAAAAATAAATCATCATTCGAGAGAGACTTAGTGTGTAGGTAGGTAGGTATCACAGTCAGTCCAGTCACCACCAACCAACTAAAACTACCTACCTAGCGAGAAGTTTGTTTATATTCTAACAATATAGGTACATATAGTATATATAATATAGACTAAATAGTCTGTGATAGAGAGACATTATGTGGTTATAATATTTTACTATTTTGCTTTCAGTGTCTACTTACACTACTAACAGAAAAAATCGAGATCACGTGACACGCGACATCTTCACCAGTCTTCAGTCCTGTAATCGAGTTGAGCTGTGTGTTTTAAAGGTAATTAAAATAATACTTACTCGATAATAAGCAAGCATCGATAAAAAACGAGCAGTCATACGTTAGTACGTTATTAGGTATATAATTATCAATATGCACATAGTTTATGTTGCTCGTACAGTAGGTATATTATTAATAATTATTGATTTGTGTGTGTGTCGATAGAAACAGTTTGATTCATCATCAAACGGGAATTATATGCGGCCCTGAAAAGGGCCTTTTTGCTTTCTCTCCGTGGTGGGGGACAGACGTGGTGATGATGATGATGCTCTTCGCCTTGCGATGATCGTGTATCGACTCGACTCAGGCTCGCGCATCGACAACAGATCAGCCAGCTTTTTAACCACCGAAACCGTATAGAGTACGTCCCTGACGTTTCAGAGCGTACACTACATCCATAGCGGTGACGGTCTTCCTCTTGGCGTGCTCGGTGTACGTGACCGCATCACGAATCACGTTCTCGAGGAACACTTTGAGTACACCTCGGGTCTCTTCATATATCAGACCGGATATACGTTTGACGCCGCCTCTGCGCGCCAAACGACGGATAGCCGGCTTGGTGATGCCCTGGATGTTGTCACGAAGAACTTTTCTGTGACGCTTCGCTCCTCCTTTTCCAAGACCTTTGCCTCCCTTGCCGCGACCGGTCATTTCGACTTGATTACGGTTGTTTGATTAAAATTGAATCGAATAGTTCACGCGACGAGTTGCGCCTGGTGCTGCTTGCGTGCGACTGGCCTGCTGCTATTCTTACCAGTGCCTATATTTATATTGAGTGAGGGAGCGAGATGAAGCTATAATATCAATCGAGAAGGAAGTGAACGCGATCATTGTGCGAGCGGTAAAAATTTTAGTAAATAGGTATAAATAATAAAATAAATGCACGTGGTTTTTTTTTTCTAAACAAACAAAGGAAAAAAAGAAAAAAAAAAAAAAAAAAAAAAAATAACCACGAAGGCTAAGGCTCGAGCTACGCTCTCGCCTTAGCCTTCTAACCTAATATGACCGAGTCGGATTCGAGTACGGTACCTTTTGTATATTTCAATTATTATTAATTATGTAAAAACCTCTACATCCATAATCCGTGGGATTTTAGTTCGATCACGTGATAAATTTGCTTGCATGCATACATACATACATACATACATCCATCCTACATTGCTAATGTAAAATAATGTATGTGCCTACATACATTTTACACATGATGATCCGTGTACGAAATTGTATGTATCAAGTAGTAGGTAAGTAGTGTATAAAGTAACAACGTACGAACGAAACGTATGGCGTTATAATTCAAATATGAAACATTCATAAAATGAATATGTGTGGCCCTGAAAAGGGCCTTTTGTGCATGTACATACACTAAGGTACGGTACATAGTTAGCTTCGTTAGCTTAAGCTCGCTCGCCTCTGATTCTACGAGCAAGCTGAATGTCCTTGGGCATGATGGTGACGCGCTTCGCGTGAATCGCGCACAGGTTGGTGTCTTCAAAGAGACCCACCAAATACGCCTCGCTGGCCTCCTGCAGTGCCATTACGGCGGAACGCTGGAAGCGCAGATCGGTCTTGAAATCTTGAGCGATCTCGCGAACCAACCGTTGGAACGGCAACTTGCGGATAAGCAGCTCTGTACTCTTCTGGTAACGACGGATCTCACGGAGCGCGACCGTCCCCGGCCTGTAACGATGAGGCTTCTTAACACCGCCGGTGGCCGGCGCGCTCTTGCGAGCCGCCTTCGTAGCGAGCTGCTTCCTCGGTGCCTTGCCACCGGTGGACTTGCGGGCGGTTTGCTTAGTACGAGCCATTGCGAGCTATACTATAACTAACTGATTAATGTTTTATTCCGAAAAATCGTCGAATGAACGTCCGTCTCCGGGCGAGTGCGAGTAGCGTATAAAAATTTTTGCCGTATGTTCCTTATTTTTATACGCTTATGACGCTCTCTCTTTCTCGCATTGCGTACTCATGGGGGTTTTGTGTTTCGTCTCTTTCTAGTTAGTAAGTTGTTCGGTTAACAACGGGCGAGTATCATCATCAACCAATGCAAATTCAATTTACAATATGTACAAAAAGTATGTATGTATATATTCTGTGGAAACTAACTATATCATAATTATGTATCTATAACTCTCTTCTCTCTATTATAATCTATTCCCTAAATATAACATACATTATTTTATTTATTTATATATATTGGCTTTATTATGTGTATGTGTGTATAGTAGGCAGGCATATGTTTGGTTTAATTAAATCTATCGCGGCGGTTGCCAGCGTGTATGTCGAGAAAGAAACATTCCGTTTTGGGGTTTGGATAACATTTTGTGGCCCTGAAAAGGGCCTTTTTGTTTGTGGTGTTAAAATTCTCCACGGTCGCGTCGCCCACTTTTCGCGGGCGGCGGCATCGCGGATGAATTTTACTTGGAGCTGGTGTACTTGGTGACAGCCTTGGCCCCCTCGCTGACTGCGTGCTTGGCGAGTTCACCGGGCAACAGCAGCCTCACGGACGTCTGAACCTCCCTGGAGGTGATCGTGGACCGTTTGTTGTAATGGGCGAGACGCGAAGCCTCCGCAGCGATGCGTTCGAAAATGTCGTTCACGAACGAGTTCATGATAGACATAGCCTTGCTCGATATTCCAGTGTCCGGGTGCACCTGTTTGAGCACTTTGTAAATGTAAATTGCGTAGCGCTCCTTCCTCTTGTGCTTCTTCTTCTTCTTATCGGTCTTGGAGATGTTCTTCTGGGCCTTGCCAGACTTCTTGGCCGCCTTGCCGCTAGTCTTGGGTGGCATTGTATATGTGAACGGTTCGAATAAGCCTCGATAGATACGAACGTGCGCGCTCGACGACGTCCGAGCAAGCAATAATGTCAAAAATTCAAGAGACCGATTTTATGGCGCACTTCGTGCGCACCTTGTGGTGTTGTCGACCAGCGCTCTAAAGCTCTCGGCCAATCAGAACGTAGCATAGAGATATCACTAGAGCGAGATGTAAAAATATGGCGACCGAGAGGGACAACAGAAAAAAAAAAAAAAAAATTAATAATAATAAAATTCGATGGTAGTAAATTAGGTATGTATGTAAATGTATACCTAAGTAAGTAGGTAGGTAGGTAGGTAGGTAGGTACAGACAGATATTACATATATAGATAGATAAAATATATCTTTATCAATTTATTCTATCTAGTATATGTATGTATGTATGTATGTCGTCTACTGTAATTATAATAATGATTTTTGATAAATTTTTAACATGCCGCCATAGAAACATTTTGTAGGAGTACAATTGAAAGTTATTGCGGCCCTGAAAAGGGCCTTTTGTTTGATGCATTGCATTAGCCATGCATGCGCATACTACTATACTACACGCAGCGTACGTACGACGACGCACGG
>JACCPG010007162.1:0-60840 GCA_016069955.1 Drepana arcuata
TATTCTTTGTAACATTTAACAAATTTTGGAATATATATTGACATGGTACGGTAAATATGTCAATTTCCTTGAATAATTCTCTGAGAGAATCCCGAGGCTTAAGGCTATAAATTGCACGAATAGCCCGCTTCTGCACCACAAAAACGAGAGAGCACACGGGCCTAAGAGTGCACCTGCACACGCACTCACACACGGGCCCAAGAGTGCACCTGCACACGCGCTCACACACGGGCCCAAGAGTGCACCTGCACACGCACTCACACACGGGCCCAAGAGTGCACCTGCACACGCGCTCACACACGGGCCCAAGAGTGCACCTGCACACGCACTCACACACGGGCCCAAGAGTGCACCTGCACACGCGCTCACACACGGGCCCAAGAGTGCACCTGCACACGCACTCACACACGGACCCAAGAGTGCACCTGCACACGCGCTCACAAACGGGCCCAAGAGTGCACGTGCACACGCACTCACACACGGACCCAAGAGTGCACCTGCACACGCACTCACACACGGGCCCAAGAGTGCACCTGCACACGCGCACTCACAAAACGATGCCATGATTGGTTCCACATATAGTTTGAGCGCCCATTAAGATTTATATATTAAGTGATTGTCCTTCTCAAAATTCCATTTATAATATTTATAATTTATATATTCGGTATATTTTTATTATATATATATATATTCGGTAAATTTTACTTGATAAGATGCCGTACACTTTCAACTACCAAATTACTTGTATATCAATATCAATATATTCCATCCAAAGATTGTCTGGAAGAGATCGCCGAGTGCGATAAGACCGCCAATTGTACTTTGTCTGTCTATGATGTTCTGTCCTGTTTAAATTATGGTGTACAATAAAGCATGTAAATAAAAATAAATAAATAATATATGTAAACTCTTTACAACGAATCTTAGGGGACCGACCATATCTTTTCTTGTAGTTATATGGAGGGTATATGATATAAACAAACTTTTATGCAAACATTTATCACACATTTGAACACTGCTTTAAGGGGATTGTATATTATGTTCCTAATATACCTATGGCGGAAAGTGGGTGTGTGGGTATTACTTAAACACGAGGATGAGGATATATTATTATTATATTATTAATGTCAATATTGAAGCTATATATATACAGAATTTTCTAAGTACTCATCCGATTATAAAGAAACTTTGCTAGGTCGTATGCATACGACCGCCAAGCTTCCTGGCCCAAAAATAAGCTCTCTATAAAGTGGTGCTGAACACCAACTCTATACCGTTTAACTGATAGCAATCAGCATGCATTGCAATGTCAGGTAGGTCCATAGATCTCACCGTAGCCAGGCACCCGTAGTACTGTCCAAGCGTGAGCAGGAACACGTGGTCCCCGGCCGGGAAGGCCTCCTGCGGCGTGCTGAACCTGCCGCCCTCCTGCACCACGTGCGCCTTGGCGTCCCCCACCACGGCCTGCGCGGCGTACCCGCACGGGATGCTGCACCACTCCGGCTCGAGGACCATTTGGCAGTTGTCTTGGATTATGTACTTGAATCCTGCCGATCGGAACAACATCAATACATCGCACATACATATCATCACGCCAAGGCAGAGAGAATAGAGCGCCAGTTCTCTAGACCTTCGAAAAATACTCAGCATACACTTACATACCTCTTTTGCTCCGTCCACATTCATCAGTCTCTTCATACATGCTCGTCGGTTTCGAGTACTCTTAACGTTCCCATCCTTGAGCGTCCGATTGATTTGATCCAGGTAGTGGGAACGTGGCCTTCCTCTGCCTCTTCTTGCACACACTTTTGCTTTGTATATCTGTTTCGTCAATCTTTCTTGTGTCCAAATCAACGTAACATGCCTTTCTTCATCTTTACAATCACACCCTCGTTCACGCCAGTTGATTTGCGAATCTCTTCATTGCGGATTCGATCTAACATCGTTACTCCTCACATTTTTCGAAGAGTACTTACATACCTCTTTTGCTCCGTCCACATTCATCAGTCTCTAAATACATGCTCGTCGGTTTCGAGTACTCTTAACGTTCCCATCCTTGAGCGTCCGATTGATTTGATCCAGGTAGTGGGAACGTGGCCTTCCTCTGCCTCTTCTTGCACACACTTTTGCTTTGTATATCTGTTTCGTCAATCTTTCTTGTGTCCAAATCAACGTAACATGCCTTTCTTCATCTTTACAATCACACCCTCGTTCACGCCAGTTGATTTGCGAATCTCTTCATTGCGGATTCGATCTAACATCGTTACTCCTCACATTTTTCGAAGAGATCGCATCTCAACTGCATTCAAGCATCAATACAAAATATAAAAAATACAATATTATAAAACCTAAGAGAATAATGAAAGTGAAAATAACGAAGCGAGAGAAGTCTGTAAGGATCGGAGCAAGTGGAAAGAAGTGTTCTGCCTACCCCTAAGGGAAAGAGGGGTGATTATATGTATGTATGTATTATAAAAATGTAACGGATCGCTGTCTGTACATGGAAGATATATGAGAAAAAAATATGATTGGGACCTTTATCAACACAAAAAGAACCCAACACACTGATTGTTAGAATTTTTGTCTGCTTGTCTGTGCGTTTGTGCACGCTAAACTCGGCTTATCCGATTTAGATGTGGTTTTCACTAATATATTGTGGTAAGCTTCACTTAACATCATCCAAGAGAGGTAGGGCATAAAAGAGAGGTAGGGCATAACGGGTTTACCGTTCGAATTTGGAGCTGCCCGACTGGGGCAGGACCTTATAGAAGTCCGTCCTACGCGGTGAATAAGGTTTCCAGTAATGAGCTCCTTGAGGTGGATTGTTGTATTGTGTTGGCAGCAGAGGGATTAGTCCCATTATGCTGCCAACACAGTACAACTCTCCGAACACAGAGTGGCAACGCGCAAGTGATACTTCGGTATTGTAAGCGTAAATAGGCTGCGGTAACCATCGGGTGGGCCGTATGCTTGTTTGCCACTCTTGTTGTTTAAAAAAAAAAAAACAAAAGATATATCCAAAAAATGCTGCCCAAAGTCGCTATTCCACGCGGACGAAGTCGCGGGCACAGCTAGTTTTAAATTAATACCTATATAAACCGAGAGCCGTGGTGGCCGGGTGGTTCGATAAGTTGCTTACAACACAACTATAGGGATAAATTCAACATTAACAATCCAGATGTCAAAGTTTTTATTTAACGCCTAACTCACAACCAGAAGCAATTTTCATATTGTGGGCTAGTTACTGAACTATAAATGAATAAAGCTTAGCTGTAATAGGTACATAAGAGTATATATATAGGTTCACTGACCTTTGAGGTTAACAGCATGTATAATTATCTTCACGTCACCCAATTCAATACCGAGGCGGTTCATATTACTGAAACAAAAAAACATTAATTACAACCATACATCACAATACCTCCTGTCCATAGTTTATTATACCACAAATATTTATAAATGGTAAGGTTTACGTGGGTGTTTGTTCCTCCTTCACGCAAAAGTTACTGAACGCAATTTGATGACATTTGGCACAGAGATAGGTTAGTAGCTGCATTAACAAAAAGGATAATTATATTCGAGAGTCGTGCTGGCTATTTGGTTCGAGTAGTTGCCTGCGATACAAAAACGCAAGTTCGAATTCCGACTGTACCAAAGAGTTTTTCTGAACTTAAGTACACTGATTAGTCGCACCACGAGCTTTACGGTGAAGGAAAACATCGAGAGGAAACCTGCATATGTCTGAGAAGCAATTCAAAGGCGTATATAGTCGTGCTTGAGTAACGGCGACGGACTCGCCATCTGTCACGTTGGCACCTAAAATATATCTCTGGCGGAAATATGGTACTACCTATACACCTTCGTCTAACCCTTCGGGGACACTTATAGGAAGGCGTGAGGATATATATGTATATATAATATATCCTCACGCCTTCCCACAAGGGTCCCCGAAGGGGTAGGCAGAGGTGTATAGGTAATACCCACACACCCACTTTGTTTTACACCATATATATGATTGTATTTAAGAAAAAAATCTTCTAATGAAATCAAATTATGAGGTGAAGCCGCAGGGAAAAGCGTTGTATAACGTTGGCAAGAGGTACTCACTGCTCAATGATGGTAGACCTTTCCGATATCCACTGTTTGTGCAGATTGCCATTATTGGCCTCCGTCGTATAGTTGGGAGTGCCATTCACGTTGTTATTCTGCTTATCCACGTGGTGCAGTCGCACCTTCTCGTTCGACACTGATATTACCCTGAAAGGAATAACAATTATTGCTCAAGGTTGATTGTAGAACGTTGGTTGCTGACCAAATAAAAAAAAAATTTGTAAGTATGTAAAGTCGGTTTACGGACGATACTTTAACGTGACAACGACATAACAAAACATTGATGAAATGATTGCATAATTTTATGAATAAAATTTAATAATTTTTATTGAATTATCAATATTTTGTATGAATACAAAGGAGTGAAATTAAATCATGATCGCTCAAGCCGATCGTGCCTTTCGCTCGCTCGTGTAGCGCTCTCGCTCCGATCGTAACGTTACAATGAGCGTAACGGGACAATGAGTCAACCGTTTTCGTGCGTGCAGCTGGTGCTCAAAGATTTATTGGACGTTGTCATGTCAAAAAAACAAGCAAGTTTAGAGCAGGTCTGGTCCAAGCGGTTACCGCACCCGCAGCATTCCCAATATTAAGATGAGTTGCTGAGGTAGATGCATGAGATACGAACGGGTCCTCTCTCTGCCCACACAACCATTCCCCACGTGGGGTTGGTTGTGTGGGCTGGAAACCTTACCGGGGCAACACAACACCATCTAAAAGCAGTGCCAGGTCCCAATCGACTGTTATTTTATGTAAGATAGGAATACTTTCGTTAGTAAAGCGTTCTAGCTTGGCAAGTCTAATTTTGAATGGGGAACCCCTGCGCCCTGCGTTAACCTTCTACCAAGTAGGCCTGCCGCTAGTTACTTTCGTCTAACTATTTTTGAAGTTGTTGGGCGTCTGTAGAGAATACTTTATCGTAGGTCGCATAGGCAATACCGAAAAAAAAATATTTTGAAATCTGAACGGAATTTCATACCCATACAAAAAAAAAGAACGTATTACTTACGAACTTACCATATGTATCCCCGTGTAAAAGCCGATTGTTGTCGTATGTAAAAAACTAACGTACAATGTGGCCATTGTGCACAAGAGCAGTATATAGAACGTAAACCCATATATACTCACTTGGCCCTCGCCAGGTGTGGCCAGCCGACCCATATGACCTTGCCGAGCATGTCCTGGGCCATGTTCTCCAAGGCCGCCTCAGCGCCCTCGTGTACCAGCTCCACTATCATGTTCTCGTTGCGAGACGGCTGGTCGAACACCTTCACTTTGTTCTTCTTTAAACTTGTCTGGTAACGTTATAAAATAAGTATTATATATTAGCGATAATATTACCATTGACATACATACATATTGACCACCAGCCCTGGTGGTCGAGTGGTTCGAGTAATCGCCTGAAACGAAAAGACTGCAAGTTCGAATCCCGACCGTACCAATGGGCTTTTGTGAACTTGACCTCCTCAATTTTGTCATGTACATATTATTACAAAATAGGCGATGAGAGGTGAAACCGTAGGACACAGCTAGTATTTAAGTAAAAGGACAATCAGGCTACAAATATGAGGGTTCGGGAAACCCGATATGCCCTACCTCTCTTAAGGCTTACTCTACTCTCTCTTAATTATCAGTAAGGCTGGCCATACATGCTTAGGTGGTCAAGATATACCATCTTAAAAAAAACAATAACTGAAGTAAATATGAGACAATTACCTTATAATTTAGATGCCTCATAGTGGGGAATCCCGGGAACAATAGGTCCCTACTGGCATTGGGGAGCATGCCTCGTTTGAGCTGCCCATCGGGAACTTCTAGTTCCTGTCTGAAGATGGGCTGCTCCACGGCGTGGCAATCGGCGATGGCTTTGAAGTAGTCCGGAGCTTGAACAGGGCCTGAGTGACAGAAAGAAAGGCATATTTTCCTTGGAAATTTTAATTAAAATGAAGAAGTGCTGATACCATCACTAGCGCCATCTCTCGACACATTATACGATGGCGTTTTGTAGTTTGTTAAATGTTCCAAAAACAAATTGATTCATTGAATGAAATAAAACTCCGTAGATAGCGACGTTTATCAAAATATAAACCTTTATTTCTAATGCAATTTCATATCTGTGCATGGAGAATCTCAATAGACAGATGTATTCAATAATACAGCGACATCTCTTTTCACACATTTCTTCTGTGCGTGTATATATCATTGAACTCCTCCTAAACGGCTGGACCGATTTTGATGAAATTTTATGGTTCTTCAGGTGGATTAGAGAATGAGAGAGAGTTGAGATTTACAATTGGACTCGATAGGTGGATTTTTCGACAGGAAATTTATTGTTTTCACCCGAGCGAAGCTGTACACAGCAAACAGCTAGTACACAGATAGTTTTTTTTACCCCCTCTTACCACAGAGAACTTACCCAGACTCTTAGCAGTCCAATTGTAAACGAGCATGGGTCCGTGTGAGTTGCGTTTGCGTTCCTCTTCAGTAAGTCTCTGGTAGCACGGCGCCATTGCTGATATTAGGTTGGTCTGTTTATGGAAACATGAGATATAAAGTTAAAAACAATACGAAGTCTTGTCATCTATAAGTTAACATCTTTAAAACTGCACAACAGATTTTAATGCGTTTTTCATAATTAGATAGTGAGTCAGAGGTTTACACTGTTACATATTTACTTACATAGTACATACATACATATCATCACGCCAGGTCCCTAACGGAGTAGGCAGTTAGTATAGAGCGCCAGTTCTCTCTAGACTTACATACGTCTTTCGCTTCGTCCACATTCATCAGTCTCCATACATGCTCGTCGGTTTCGAGTACTCTTAACGTTCCCGTCCTTGAGCGTCCGATCGATTTGATCCAGGTAGTTGGAACGTGGCCCTCATCTGCCCTCTGTGCTTGCACACAGTCTTACATAGTAACTGTTACATATTATATAAAATAATTTATTTTGAATATGCACACCTTCCCACAAGAGTTCACAAAGGGCTAGGCAGAGGTGAGCAGCACCCACACACCCACTTTTCGCCGGAGATATATTTAGGCGCCAAAGTGACAAACCGAGAGTCGCCTTTGTATTTTCAGGCACGACTACACACTTGTTTGAATTTCTTCCCATACATACACAGGTATTATACATACACAGGTTTCTTGACAATGTTTCCCTCACCACCACGAGACCAGCCTTTAACTGTTGACTTCAACCTCAAGAATATGCTATATGCCTTTGAACGATGGATAGTTTGAGTTTAAGGTAAGCTTAAGTACCTCATCAATGAAAGGGATCAACACAACCGCCTCCCAGTCATTCTTCTTGCCGTTCAGGTCCGTTTCGAAGTGCACCGGGTAGTAGTGTACTATAGCCGAGCCCTCTTCCGTCATCAGCTCGTGATAAGGGATCGGTAGGAGGTTCTTGCTGGCGGCTGGCAACACCGCCAAGAGCTATAACACCACATAACAATAGTGACATATACAAAACAAATAGATGAGCATAGCGACAGGCCAAATTTAGGTAAAAATTAAAAAAAAATTAAAAAAATTTAACAATAATATAACCTCACGCCTTCCCACAAAGGTCCCTCAAGGGGTAGGTAGAGTTATATATGTAATACCCATACATCCACTTTCCGCCAGATATTTTAGGTGCCAACGTGACAGATGGCGAGTCCATCGCTGTTGCTCATTTTTTTTTAATTGCTTCTCATACGTATGTAGGATTCCTCTCGATGTGATTCTTCAGAAAAACTCATTGCTACAGTCGGGATTCGAACTTGCGATCTTTGTGTCGCAGGCTTTTTAATGATTATGTAATGGAATAAATAAAATTGTATGCCTGAGTTTAATTTCATAAATGTATATGCCGGTTTCGAGTACCCTTTTTAACCAATTTGGCCATAGTACCCACTCAGATGGGCCGGATATTTTTGGTCACCTTTCTAATAATAATAAAATAATAATAATAAAAAATTATCACCTGTTCAAATGGCTTAAACGGTTCCCCAAGTTCGAACTCAATCTTCAGATCCTTGAACCCCTTGATGTCCGATATAAAGGGAGCGTAGTGGTGGGGGTAGTACCAGCACCAGGAGGGACAACCCTTGTAGTAGTAGAACAAGTTCCACTGTATGGCACGCACGTAGCCTTCAGCTTGGTCGGCCAATACTTCGCTGAAACGTTCATAGACATTATAATAAATAAATAAATACCCGGGGACAATTCCACACAAATTGACCTAGTCCCACAGTAAGCGAAGCTTGTGTTATGGTAACTAGACAACAATATATTTACTTATATAGATAGATATATACATAAATACATAAGTCATCCAAGACTAAGGTACAAATACTCGTGTTCATCACACAAATATCTGCCCTCAGCGGGATTAGAACCCGCGACCTCAAGTTTCGCAGTCAGCTGCTCTAACCACTAGACCAGACGGCCTTCGTTTAATTATAAACTAAGCAAGCGTGTTTTGTAAAAGATCTTCACGCTACAAGGGTACCTCAAGGAGTAGGCAGAGGTTTAACAGCACCCACGTTTCCTCAGAGAGAAATTTTGCTCACGTGATAGATGGAGAAGCCATTTCTCAAGCATGCCTATACATGCGTCTTTGATTTTTTCCTAAACGTGTGCAGGTTTACTCTCGATGTTTTCCTTTACCGTAAAAGTTGTCGTGTTTTTAATCACTACGGACGGATCATAATCACTAATCGCATGAAGAGTATATATACTAGCTTCGCCCCGCGTTTTCACCAGCGTAATATCATTATTTTGGTAGTTTTTTTCTGGTATAAATTTTATCCTACCTGTTAATCCAGCTAATAATATCTCTCTGTGCCAAATTTCATTCAATTACGTTCATTCGTTCTGGCGTGACTTACAAATATCCATACATACTCACAACATTTCGCATTTTTAATATTAGTAGGATATATATCCTCAAAGGAGAAAGCAGAGGAGTCATGAAATGTGATAGGTATACAAGAATTCGACATACACGCCACTAATTACCAATAAGACATTCAGATGCACCGTAGGAGCTACTAAACCTCTATCTCTTTAAAGACCCATGGAATATACATCTTCGAGTTTCATTTCTAGTGTTATACTGTTTGTAATCCAATATAATAAATAACTTACTCTGTGACTTTTGAGTAATCCAGCTTATTCATATAATAATCCTTCTTGTGAAGAATAAACTCCATTTCGATATTAGTCTCCTCTGCAAGAGAAGTTCAAAAGTAAAACACCAACACAAGCAATAACGCATCTTATTCACAAGCAATAAATATTAAATTTCATTACCATCGCTAGTTTCGTCATATTCATCATCATTTTCCATGTCGTCCAGAAACTGAAAACGAACAAAGATAAAAGCACTGACGATTTAATATTTAACATGTTGAATGTTCAAACTATCACCAATGTTATTAAAATTCGATATTCTGTAGACATGAAAACGCAACAAACAGACGACAAGACAAAGAATCGCATTTAACACTTTCTTATATTATAAATATATGTAGAATAAAATATACTAGCTGTCCCGCCACGCTTCGCCTAGTTGAAAAACCTAAAATTCCTGAAACACGATTTGCCACTTATCAGGTCCAATGATGAATCTAAGCAGTTCTCGACTCAATGTAAAGACACGTTGAAATTTTACGAAATTCGGTCTAACCGAGGAGTTCAGTAACAAACACACGCACAGAATAATCACGTATATTTAGTTTAATATATATTTATATAGAACTCGGTTAGAACGATTTTCGTTCTAACCGAGTTTATCGAATCTTTTTACGTATGTTTAAGTTATATACAGACGTATATAATACATCCAAAATTCAGATATAAAAAGAGTGTTCACCACGCCTTCCCACAAGGGTTCCCGAAGGGGTAGGCAGAGATGTACAGGTACACCCACACACCCACTTTCCGCCAGAGATATATTTTAGGCGCTAACTTGACAGATGGCGTGTCCATCGCCGTTATTCAAGCACGACTGTATGTATACGCCTTTGAATTTCTTCTCAGACGTATGCAGGTTTCCTCTCGATGTTTTCCTTCACCGTAAAGCTCGTGGTGTGAGTAATCACTGTACTTAAGTTCAGAAAAACTCATTGGTACAGTCGGGATTCACCACTCAAACCCGCTGTCAGCGGCAATCGAACCCGATACTCGAGCTTCGCAGGCAGGAGCCACCACTACACCGTCGGTTCACTCACCATGTCCTCAGTAGCGTTGATGAGGGCTTGCAGTTCGTCATCTGGTTTGTTGGACTTAATGGCATTCACGTCCACGTTGAAAGTCTCGTCGTTGTTCGGCTTGTACTGAACCAAACATAATAATATAAATTCAAACCATTCAGTTTATCAAGAGTTTGATTATCTAGCGAGATCACAGCATAATTTGTGAGAAATGTATTCTTGTGGCACTGACGTTACGAAACCCTTGACATATATGTTACAAACCATTTCATAATACTCAGAATACGAAGGACAAAGAAACTAACTTTCGTTAGCTTAATACAAAAAATATCGTTTAAATAACTTCGACGTATTGCTTAGAAAAGAGTTTGAACTCTTTATGTAAACATCCTTGGCAAGTTAAACCATTCATTTACTGCGGTAAAAACTTCAAATACTCCGTATTTATATGCCAGATTTTGATTAAGCAAAAAGTCAAGCTATTTTTAAAACAGGATTTTTTAGTATACCACAAAGGTGGCAGTAAAGCATGCGGTTCGCCGGATGGTAAGCGGTTACCACCGCCTATAGACGCTTGTAACACCAGGGGTAAATATCGCGCGCAGCCAACCCTGTAGAAATCTTTTCACGCGCTTCTTAAAGAACTCCATGCTGTACTCTCTGGGAAACCCTGAATCCCATTGTTGGTTGGTTTGGTGGTATGGTTCATCCCACAGCGTTCATTCACCTCCTCTGAAACCGCGCAATACGAGGCCTTTTTGGTTCCAAGGTCAATTCCCTGACAATACCCGACCCGTTGAGGTTTTCCCTGGAGAGTACAGCATGGAGTTCTTCAAGAAGGGTGTGAAAAGATTCCTGCAGGGTCGGCAACGCGCGAGTGATACCCCTGGTGTTGCAAGCGTCCATAGGCGGCGGTAACCGCTTACCATCAGGCGGACCGCATGCTTGTTTGCCACCCAAGTGGTATAAAAAAAAAAAAAAATAATAGGAAGTGCGGTGGTAGAAGGTAGCAGTGGACATCACATATTATATTATTGTACCTTAAAGGTAGAAAATGTTACCTCTTTCCTCTCCAGAGCGTTGGGTCGCCGTCCAGTTTTACCAATGAAGTATTTCAAGTCGGCATAGGTGTCCTGGAATTTCTCTTTATCTATTTTTGCTAATTCTTGCATGAATGTCTCGAAACGAGCCAGGTTCAGATCGCCAGCTTCGTTGATGTAGCCTAAACGAACACATAATCGTTATTTTATTGTGTAATAAAGCATTTATAATAAGGTTCAGAATAGTGTAATTTATTTTTACGTTAATTACGCTTGTATGAGAATTCAATCATGATTTTTTGAAACATGAACTTTGTTGCCAACCAATTAGCAATTAATAATGTATATATATATTGCGTGAAGGCGTGCATATATATATATACATATGCACGCCTTCACGCAAGGCCGAGGTGTATAGGTAAGGTAGTACCCAGGCACAACCACTTTTCGCCGGAGATATATTTTAGGTGCCAACCCTACTATGGCGAGTCCATCGCCTTCTTTGATTTTTTTCTTAAACATATATATTTTTCCTCTACATATTTTCCATCACCTTACAGCTCGTGGTATGATTGAGTACTGTACTTAAATTCAGCTGATTGGTACGGCTCCAGTCAGCCACTATGGCTCACTCATTTGCGAAATTATATTTAGTTTAAGATTAACGAGTCATATGACAAAGTAATGAGCACAGCTTTAATGAAGATGTAATTTCAACTCTTTTAAATCTTATCTATATATATATAGGAGATCCCATTTTTGAACTGACTCATCACGAAATCTCAGGAACTATAAGGCCGATTGACTTGAAATTTGGTAGAAGTATTCCTTACACGATGTAGAGGTCAGCTAAGAACGGATTTTATGAAACTCCACCCGCAAGGCGTTAAATAAAAAAAACACGTTTTTCAATCATTGCTTTTTATGGCGCGAAGTACCAATGTTATCTGGGAAAAACAATTGCAAGAGAGTCGTTCTTCACTTGCGTTTTAAAATAAGAATTCGATTCAATGTTTGATTTCAATGATCCAATTTTTTTTTAATCGATTATATTTACATTTAACTAAGTGTTATTTGTGACCTTTAAAATAATTTAAATTAATTATTAATAAATTTAACTAATTAATTTCAACGTATAAACATAGATGATGCTCAAATATAAAACAATATTAATTGGACACCAAGAATCGTATTTATTGCATATTGTTATGGGATACCATAGACGATAACAAGTAAAACTGGCGCGTACCATAGATTGATTATGGCGCGAAATACAAATGTCATCTGGAAAAACAATTGCGAGAGAGTCGTTCTTCACTTACGTTTAGTAGAGTCGGGACAAGTCGGGCAATTTTTGTGTTTTTTTTTTCAGTTCGGAGTAACGATCTTAGATCGAATCCGCAATGAAGAGATTCTCAAATCAACGGGTGTGAACGGGGGTGTGATCTACACTAATATTATAAAGAGGAAACTTGTCTGTTTTGGAATGTCAAGAGTACTCGAAACCGACAAGCATGAATTAAGAGACTGATGAATGTGTACGAGGCGCAAGAGGTATGGTAGTCTAGAGAGAACTGGCGCTCTATACTCTCAGCCTACCCCGTTAGGGACTTGGCGTGATGAAATGTATACAATTCTTTACCTTTATGGTAATAAGGCAAGAAATCTGTTGTAACGATATTCACAACACTATAACTTCTAGAAGACAACTGTTGTATTCTCTGTGACACACTGGTCCTATCCTGTGTTAATTCAGCTAATAATCTCTGTGCCTTATTTCATCCAATACCGTTCTGTAATTTTTGCAAGCAATATATATTCTTATACTTTTGTAATGTTCGTAGGTAACACGTGAACGTACTGTGTTTGTCGTTTAATCGCTTTGCTTTGCTAATAATTTAACTATATGTATTAGTTTTTATGTTACCTATTTATTTTTTAAACTTATATGCATCTTTATTATAAGGCTTTTCTTTTATTTAATCTTGTATAAATATAAAAATGAATGTTTGTCCTTTATAGAATCGTAAACGGCTGGACCGATTTTAATAAAATTTTCCGTGTGTCTTCAGGTGGTTTCGAGAATGGTTTAGATTCACAATTGGACCCGATAGGTGGCGCCACTGGGTCCATGGTCTTTATTTTTTTCACCCAAGCGAAGCTGAGCGGGACAACTAGACTATATCTATAAATATAAAGAAGATCCCATTTGTGAACTCACTCATCACGAAATCTCAGGAACTATGAGGCCGATTGACTTGAAATTTGGTAGGAGTATTCCTTACGCGGTGTAGAGGTCAGCTAAGAACGGATTTTATGAACATTTTTGGCATGATAGAATGAATTTGACGATAGTCCATCCTTCAACGACAATGCGGGGGTGATAAATATTAAAAAAAACTTTTGACCTAAAGCTCCTTTTGGTTTGAAACTTAGCAATATCTGTTCATTATTATTTAAAGTTTTAATGATTTTATGAGTAATCGATTATTTATACATTTAACCAAGTGTTATTTGTGACTTTCATAATAATTTAAATTGTTTCACCCATAAACATCGATGATGCTCAAATATTAAACAATATTAATAACAATCATGTAACGGAAACCAAGATTATTCGAAATTCGCCTCTTTATCAATTAGCTTCGTATAGAATATTTATTGTATCCTAGCTATGCCTGCAACTTCGTCGGCGTGGACGGCATTTTTATCTTTCGTAATTTTTTTTTGTTTTTTCAATAAAAAGTATTCTATGTTACTTCTTATACCTCCAAGAATATGTGTACAATTTTTTATGATGATATCGGTTTAGTAGTTTTTACGTGAAAGCGTAACAAACAAACTTACATTCACATTTATAATATTATAAGTTAGATAAGTTAGGATAGTAAGGATTGTTACAAGTAAATTGATAACAAGTAAAACTAGCGCGTACCATAGATTGATTATGACGCGAAATACAAATGTCATCTGGGAAAACAATTACGAGAGTCTTACTTCACTTGCGTTTAATTTGTTGCAAGAACTCGATTGAAATGAAGTCCCTTCCACTGTCTGTCCGCTTAGATATTTTAAGCTATTCTGCGGATTTTAATGCGGTTATCAGCAATACATAAAGTGATTAGAGAGGAAGGTTTATATTATATGTTTAATGAATAAAGAAATATTCAAAGATTTGTAGTGTGATGATAGAAACATATTTTTGTGCGCTTAAATCGCTAACGCTGGGTAAACCTTACGAGATAGATCAATTAAATGTACTACGGAATAGTACAAATCTTAAAATGATCGATAAAAATTTCCGCGATAATATTTAATTATCTCTAAAGGATAAACCACCATAACCATTAGTATCTTTTACATAGTATTAGTATTAGTATTGCACCCGTGCGAAGCCGGGGCGGGCAGCTAGTATAATAATAGATAGCATCACTTTCTTTGCGATTATAAATTAGGAACAAATATGGCAAAAGTTGATCTATGGTTATTAGATCACAAATCTTGTATGTAAGCCGACAATACCATAGATAACTGTATAAAGAAAGAAACCGTACAATTAAAGAGTATTAACTCACCGTCTAGAGTAGGCAGAACCGTCATATAGGTTTTGTATAGGAGCGGCAACGCATCATTACTAATGTGCATATTGGGCAAGTTTGGTATAAAGTCGTTGCCCACTAGGAACCCCATGAGCACCCAATCGTCAACAATCTTCTCTATGTCATAGGGGAATGGAAGCTTATCCTTGAGACATATGAATTCTTGCTCCAAGTACTCCCGAAGGAGAGAGAGATGAAGTAGGAAGAAGTTTGTTTCTTCTGGACTGGTGGCACGCTGTGTTGATCGGCCAAATTTAACCTAAAGGCATTGAAAAATATAAAAATTATTAGGGAAGAGTTGCAAAGATAAAAAAATTTACCTGTGTAATCCTTACTAATATTATAAATGTGAATGTAAGTTTGTTTGTTACGCTTTCACGTAAAAACTACTTAACCGATCGTCATAAAACTTTGTACACATATTCTCGGAGGTATTAGAAGTAACATAGGATACTTTTTGTTGAAAAAAAAGTTTTTTTTTACGAAAGGTAAAAAGCTGTCTACGCCGACCAAGTCGCGGGCATAGCTAGTAAATTATTATTCATACAACGAAAAGGCCTATATCCAAGTCACAAAAAATATATAAAAAAAAATGTTACCTCTTCCCTAAGCAAGGCGAAGTGCGGCTCGTGGGTGCACATGCCCAGCATAATAAGATCGGCATCAAGCCCATAGAGACAGTGCCTGGTGTTGGGATCGTAGTCTGGCTGCGAGCGCGCCCATCTAATATAATCCATTATCTTGTGCTCGCCTTCCCCCGGAGTCTGTCGGCATAATATGTACACAGTATATTCTCAATTCAAATACTGTCACCTGATTGGATAGTTTGATCCCCACGCAGAACAAGAAACATTTCACATCCTCTTATACTTTTCTTTCTTTACATTTCAATTCTTTACATTACATTTTCGGTTCTTTACATTTTCAGTCATGAAATTTTATGTAACCATAGCCTGTATTTAATGTTCAAAAAACACTGCTTCCATTACTAACCTCATGTCCAGACAGAATAACTTTAACTTTAGCCCACAGAGGGTCTGTGGACATCTTCTCCTTGACGAAGAATTTCAACTGCTCATGTAGTCTGGCCATGAACACAGTTCCAGGTGTAATGCAGTTGCTGTCAAACCGCTGTTCCGATGGGAGTGTTTCACCTAGAAAAGTGTATTGTAAAGTTCATGTATTAAAAAATGAAGATCAGCAGCCGTGGATAACTGGCAAATTGTGGATAACTGGCAAATTGAGGATAACGAGTTCAATGCCGATATTTTTATCAACTTAGTGACACATTCTTATTTTTTTTCTAGCCATAGTGGCCGAGTGGTTCTAGTTGTTGCCTGCGACACAAAGATCGCAAGATCAAATCCTGACTGTGTCAATGAGTTCTTCTGAACTTAAGTACAATGATTTGTCATACCACGAGCTTTACAGTCAAGGAAAAACTCGAGAGGGCACCTGTATAGTCTGAAATAATTCAAAGGCCTATAAAGTATAGACCTGCTTGAGTATCGGCTATGAACTCGCCATCTGTCACTTTGACACCTAAAATATATCTCTGCTCTGGAGAGTGGGTGTGTGGAAACTACCTATAAACCTCTGCCTACCCCTTCGGAAAGGAAGGAAGCCCTAGTGGAAAGGCGTTACAATTTTACGTCCTAATAGTTTTGGTTTTTAAGTAGCATTATATCACAGCAGTGAAGCACTAGAATGCAACTTAAAATGTCTAAGAAATAACATAAATATATTTTACCCTTGGCTTTTGCATCCTCTTCTAATTTCTCCGCTTCCCTGGCTGATCTAAATCTGTAATTGAAAGGATTCAAAATATTTTGCTAAGCCTTAGCAATTTTTCTACTAATAGTGATTAAATTCATTATGGCAGCACTAATAGGTACTGTACACTACTAGGTGATACTGCAGGCATACTAATAATACCTGGTAATATTTCAAGGTTATTAAAGGAATGATGAGTGGTCTGTGAGTCTAGAGCAAATTGGCACTCTAC
This sequence comes from Drepana arcuata, assembly GCA_016069955.1. Taxonomy (NCBI): domain Eukaryota; kingdom Metazoa; phylum Arthropoda; class Insecta; order Lepidoptera; family Drepanidae; genus Drepana; species Drepana arcuata. The sequence continues at coordinate 16,964 of JACCPG010007162.1, forward strand.
CCCAGGGACTCAGCGTGTTGATATATTTAATTTTTTAAAGGTTAATTATTTAAGCAGAAGAGGACTAAATTAATGCATACACCCTCTGCCTATCCCAGAGGGGCTCAGTGTCATAATATGCATGTACATTAACCATACCTCCTGCCTCTCTGCTGGTTCATCTTCGCCCTTGGTGCCACTCCATCAATAGCCATGAAGAACAACTTCTTAGGCTTTATTATTTGGAACAAGATGCTTAAGTAATGAAAAATATCTTGGAATATTTTTTCCTCTGTAATCCTGAAGTGTGGGTTGGAATCATCTGGATGAGAGCAGTTGTGAATAATACCATTCATGTCTAAGTACATATTGTCGAAGTCTGGTATCTAGAAATAAAAATTAAACTTAATCAATCAAATTGATCAGACAGTCAAAGACGGAAACATCAAGAGTATGCAACACCGGTGGCCATGTATGAAGAGACTGATGAACATGAACCTTAGCGAAAGAGGTATGCAAGTCTAGAAAGAACTGGCAGTCTATTTCCTCTGCCTACCCCTTTAGGGACTTGATTGCATGATTATGTAAATATAGAAAGAAGTACATAATCAAGACTTATTGAATTTGATGAATAGAAGGGTCATTCACATATGGGCTAAAACAATTGCTTAGCCTATGCTTTTTTTTCCAACTTTGCTATAAAAAAAACAGAGCCACTGTTGTCTAGCCAGTGGCAAAATTTACAATAGCATATTAATAAAAAGTTTATATTTTTTCCTTTTAAGCACAGCCAGTGCCATTCTTTCACGTGCAATGGACTATTTACTTACGCTTTTTCTATACAAAGTATATGGGTATATATATGTATAATATATTGTTATACATGGAATTGTTAAGTACATACATAAGATTGAAAAAATATGAATAAACCTACAGACTAAAACAGAAAAACACATAGTTTTACTGATCTATTTTAAAATATTGTGACGTGATAGTTACATATGTAAACAATAGACAAATAATATTATTATAAATTAAGGTTAAATTTATATTATAAAATGTAATGATTACCTGATACTGCTTCACAAGTTCATTAAGGCAAGGGTACCTTTCGCTGGTATACCTAAAAAACTTTGGTACACCCATTCTGAATGTTTAGTTTGCAAAAAAAACGTATTTTGCGTGATAAACAGCAGGCACTGACCCCAAACACAATAACCTATTTCGCTTATTAACACATCTATTTAATATTATTGAGATTACAACGGGTATTGTAAACAATATTGAACTCCAACTGTACTATTTGTTTTTAAGATTTGTAGCAAACTAAAATATTAATATTTTCCAGTAACCTACATGACGGAACAAGGAATTTGTCTATTAGTGATATGTGTTTATTTTCACTCTGTGATTAGATTCTGTGGTTCCTAATTCATAGATATAGGTAATTTATATTATTTTAATAATTCAAAGAATAAACGAAATTTGAGGTAATTCGACTCGGTCGAATATCTTCGTACAAAGTATAAATAGTAAAAATATAAATTATATATTAATTAAAAGAAAATCATTACAGATTTCGTAATTTTTTTTTATTTTTTTTTCTATTGTCTCTTGTAGCGTGAGTTCCGGGAACTTTTGTTACTTAACCGGTCAATGGCGAGACCTAGGCCTCCAGCCAGGCACTTTAATTTTAAGCAACACAGCTAAGGGCACCTCCTGTGGGGAACGAACCTCGGCTTAGGGCGTTGCTGGATCGCGAGCAAGGGAGCTGGGCTGGACTGGATAGATTACGCCAAGTTATAACTTGATTTATAAGCGGAAGTGTGTGTAAAAAGAGGCAGAAGACCACGTTAGTGCCAACTACCTAGGTCAAATCGATTGGCCACTCCAAGGGCAGGCACGTCAGGAGTACTCGAAACCATCGAGCATGTATGAAGGGACTGATGGGCCTGATGATTGAATTGAATTCCTATTAACTTGGTACTAACATTATTTTTTTATTTGTATATCTAATACTATAAAAAACGCAAAAAAAAAGGATTAACATTTTAATAAAATCTTAAAAGGCACCTTACGCTTTGCTTACAATAAAATGTGTTCGGATTTAAACAGTAGCCAGTATACATACATACATACATACATATAATCACGCCTCTTTCCCGTAGGGGTAGGCAGAGACCACTTCTTTCCACTTGCTACGATCCTTACATACTTCTTTCGCTTCGTCCACTTTCATTATTCTCTTCATACATGCTCTTCGGTTTAGGGTACTCTTGACCTGACCTTTTTTGAAGACGTCCCTAATTTGGTCTAGCTAAAAATAAATCAACGGCTTTTTATAATAAGCTAAATTGATGTCACACTACAACAGAGCTCGCAATGCACCAAAGACTACTATTGAAAACAACCAAAGAGCAAAACACTACATACCCATAAACAATACATTGTAATCTTTGCCCATAAATAAGCATAAGTGAAGTGACAGACCAAAGACTACTATTGAACACTCACAAACACTTGTGACCAAAGATTCTTGTGACAGACGACAATTGACCGACAAATAAAGTGTGTTGTTATCTCGTCAGAATTGGGATTATAAATAAACAATAACACTAGGATAAGTAAGGTAGTGAAAATATATTTTTCTTCAAATAAATAGTAATTTTTAGAAGTAGTTTTACGGTGATTAACTAAGAACACGAATTCGAATTCTAACCTTCACTGTAATCTATGATCGACCATGGAAAACGATGATTTGGGGAATGATTTGGTCCGTTTGGATGGTGGGTTTTTGGTTGACGATGAGACCTACGTCGTGAATGCTGAGGATGTCTTAGGTAAGTCGACAGTTGGAATAGACTAAAAGTATTTTTATTGCTTCAGTGTTGAGCCTTTTGAAGATTTCTCTCACATAGGACGTGAAAAAGCACTAATTAAGTATGTTGACGGTTCTATTTGGAATAATACTTTCCTTTTCTATCTAGTGTGCCAAAAGGACAGATGGCAAATCCACAGCTGTTATTTTAAGCACAATTATACATACCTATTTGAATTCCTTCAGAGGGAGATATAGGTTTCCACACAATATTTTGCGTCACCAAAAATCTTGTAGTGTGATAAACAACTGTACTTATGTGTAGGAAAAATTTATGGCTATGGACTACTAGGGTTAAACCTTAATTCTTAATTTACTACTTAATTAATTTTTGTTTTTTACAGAAGATGAAAATAACTCAGACTCTGGAAGCAAACATGCACCATTAAGGGAACAAGATAGGTTTCTGCCAATAGCTAATATTGCAAAAATTATGAAAAGAGGTATTCCTGAAAATGGGAAGGTAATTTATGACATCAATTTTATCAATAGATAGGTGTACCTGGCATAGATAGTAATGCCAATCAAATTTAATTGAGATTGGTTGATGTTCAGCATTGCTATTTAACAAATACATAAATTAATTTATCACCATAATTAGTTACAGGTGTATGCAAAATATGTAACTACATACTACTACATACATATGTAGATTTTTATTTATACAGATTGTGGGATAGGAATAGTGTATAGCAACACTTTTCCTACATGCATCTTCTTTTCCTACATCCCCCTTCTTTTCCTACATGCTCACCAGTTTCAGTCACTCATGATGTTCCTACCTCCTCTCTGCTGATTCCATGAGGGACTTGTTATGATGAGAAAGTTTCAATACATATACTTACCACTATACACATGTGGCAAATAACCATGTGTGATGCTTGATGCTAAGCGAACACTAGGGCTATAATTCGCATACTGCCTGACCCTACAGGACCCTTCTTCAAGAAGGGTGTGTAAGTAGCACTCACACCCACTTATTGGTAGTAGTCATTGCTACAGACTGCATTCCAACTTGCAATCTTTGTGTTGCAGTCAACTACAGGAACCATTCAGCCACCGCGGCTGCTTTATTCTATTGACATAAATAAAATTGAATCACTAAATGTGTTGCTAAGCGCAAAACTCTAAAACGGCTCAACCTATTTGAATGATTTATTTTTTGTTGTGTTTGATGAAGTCTGAAGAAGGTTCTTATGGAGAAAAAAAGTGTCGTGACAACTTTTCGTAAGAATTTTTTCCGTCTAAAAGTGTCGTGACAACTTTTCGTAAGATTTTTTTCCGTCTAGCCCCCTTTCACAACGCCCGATAAGGAACTTCGTTCCAAAAACATTTTAAAATACAAGGAAATAAGTAAAAACAAACTATTTCTTCAAGACTTTTCTCTTTTCACTGTTTTTAGGTGGTACGAAGTTCGCCAGGGCAGCTAGTTGCTTATAATAATAATGAGATACCATCTTCTTTTCAGATTGCGAAAGATGCTAGAGAATGTGTCCAGGAATGTATATCTGAATTCATATCATTTGTGACAAGTGAGGCTAGTGAGCGTTGTCAGGTTGAGAAGCGGAAAACAATCAATGGAGAAGATGTACTGTTTGCCTTGAATACACTTGGTTTTGACAACTATGTTGAACCATTAAGGTTGTACCTCAAGAGGTATAGAGAAATTGTCATGTCATCAGTGAATCAGGTTTACCAAAGAGACCAATAACTCTCTTTTTTATAATTAAAATTTATTTATAAACAATGTATGTACCTACCTGTCATAGTGGACCTTATCTTGGGGGCTGTGCATTCAAATAGGTATTTTATATACAGACACTGGCTTGAAAGAAATACCTATTGATGGATCTTAGGGGTGGGCAAAGTGCGGGCCAACTAAGTGCTCGGAAACTGTTACACGCCCTGCATAGGTACATGTCTTATGAAGTAAGAAAACAACTATTTTTTTATTATTAGTTTCTAAATATCATTAAATTGAGTCATTAAGTAAAACAAAATGCATTTTTATTTAAAACTGGTACCTTCATGGTGTCTTAATTGGTTTCTAATCAATAGTATTTTGCCCACCCCTGCCATACTCAGTAACTGAAACATTTCACATATTGCTCCCAATTTTTCTTCCATATCATAGGTTGATATCCTTTTTTATATATACCACTGGAAAATGAGCATTCGGTCTGTCTGATGGTATACGTTTATCGCCGCTTACGACGGCTTCCACAACACCTTTTTTTAAGTACTTCATGGTGTTCTCATCAAGAGCCTATTTATGGGCCGGGAGCATTCCGTGAGTGTTATTGGTCAAAGCACAAACAAGCGTACGTCCCGCTTCATGACAAGCGGCTACCGTAGACTATATAGCGCAAGGAATAGCAGTGTATGCCGATATTATAATGCTACCTATTTGCTATTGCTAGCAGTATAGGGAATCAACTCAGCCCGTTCCTGCTAGCTCAGCCTTCCTTGTGGATTTAAGACAACCTTACCGCACTATTAGAAATTAGTGCCATTTTGCTGAGATCTCCTGTTCGTTGGCTGGTCCAATATTGTGCAGGAGTTTCTTTAAGTACCTAATAAAGAACTTAATTAGTGCTCCTTATTCTAAGGATCACTTCTACAACACAATGGCGGTGGCATACATTCTCGCTAGTCTGATCTCGCACTGGGTTAGTTCCATACTTATCATTACGCCGAGTCCCTCAAGGGGTAGGCAGAAAGTGTAGAGCGCAAGTTCTTTTTAAACTTTAGTCACTTTCGCAAAAGAAAATAAGTTGTACTTAAAAAGTATGTTTCAGGTGACAATCAACAAAGTGAATAAAACCATTGTGCTTGGTGGAGGTAAGATATATCTGTTACCTTTTCTAGAATTCAACTGTTACCTTATCTAGAATTCAACTGTTACCTTATCTAGAATTAAACTTTTACCTTTTCTCGAATTCAACTGTTACCTTTTCTAGAATTCAGCTGTTACCTTTTCTAGAATTCAACTGTTACCTTTTCTGGAATCCAACTGTTACCTTTTCTAGAATTAACTGTTACCTTTTCTAGAATTCAACTGTTACCTTTTCTAGAATTCAGCTGTTACCTTTTCTCGAATTCAACTGTAAACTTTTCTCGAATTCAATTTATTACCTTTTCTCGAACTAAACTCTCACCTTCTCTAGAATTCAACTTTTACCTATATATATATTTACATTTTAAAACCGTAAAATTTGAGTTCCGGGCCGAGTGGTTAAACGTTACCTAAAATAAATGCCTGTAGCGCATAGATTGCAAGTTCGAATTCCGACTGCACCTTAGAGATTTTTCTGAACTTAATAGCATAGTAGTTACATTGATTTATCACACCACGAGCTGAATACAGGGGCAGACTCGAAATCTGCCAAATTTGTACCTAAATATGTATGTGGCGAAAAGGAGATGCTGTTTTACATATCAGCTGGACCCTTGTGGGAATGTGTGAAGATATTGAATGAAAATCGCTACAAAACGTTTTAAAACTTATACTTAATCTGGATCGAATAATTGTGAAGGCAGTCCGGAAGTTAAAAATAAAAAAACGAGCAATATTATCAGCACCTTTTTCAAAATCTATCACTCTTAATTTCTTCAACTTCATCCCTTTTTAATTTCCGCTCAGCTGGTTCATCATAAATTTGAGAGCTGCGCTTTTATCGGCATTACTAATGCATCCCATTTACTTCTGTCCAGCGTAATTTGGAGTTTATGAGGTTCACGTTACCTTATTGATTTACAAAATATATTGCCCTCAGAGCTTCGCCTATTAGCATATGGCGTCCGATTTAATTCGAGTTTGCGACAACAATATAATTAGACATGTAGAATCTAACGTTTTTCTATCATATCTAGTGTCTGAACAAAACCATTTGGAGTATATTACCATTCTATAATAATGTTGTAGTTGTGTTGTTTTTGGGAGTCATTTGTTTTATTGGATCTTCACAATACTCAACATATTCTAGAAGGCAACTGTTCTATTTTCTAAGACACTTGTATACACGTACATATAAAATGATCAAAATAAATGCGGCGACTTTTGTCTTCAGATGGATCACACACTGTTTTACAAACAGACAACGATGATGAAACCCATACAGAAACTGCGGTGCTCTATGCATACCCTAAGGTTATCGAAGATTTCACTATTTCCTAGTATAACTAATTTAAATCTCTTTATACACAAATATTTGCCTTCTAAATGGTCGTTTAGTAAGACGGCGATGCCTTCGTAAAGAACATTTGTTTACTGTAGAATATTCACCTGGATGTATGGATGTAAGTCGAGATATTCTGAGTTATTTGATTTCAAGTTTTGGAATGTTATGGGCATGTAAAATCCTTGCATAATAATAAACTAGCTATGTTGTTATATTTTTTTTTATTTCTTTAATTCTAAGGCTTATTGTAATTTAAAAAGTAATGAATTATTTTAATACGAGGAGAGTGATAATAGCGATATGAGGATGACATTATACGTTGTTTATTAACATTAATTAGGTCCAAACCCAGGTCTGGTCTATGAGACTTTCTGAATTTAAATACGATAGTTGCTCACACCACAAGTTCTAAAATGAAGGAAAACATCAGTAGGTAGGTATACTTCATATGTTTGACGTATGTAAGCGTTATAGGTACTCATCTGCCACTTTGGCACCCAAATAAGAGGATATACTTCTACATTCTACATAGGTACCTTTATGGGGGACTATTAAAACGCAGTTTAATATTATTCAGAGCATATGACATGAAATACGCCCTTAAAATACAATTTCATAAAAGTAACCAATAATTTCAATAATTGGACGGTATTCACAAAAAAAAAAAAAATTATTCTCTAAATTTATCAGTGACGTAATTTGGCAGGGGCATTAGATACAAAAACTTATTGAACACCATAATGCCCAAAGAAAATGCGAATGTAACGCCCAAATTGAAATCCGCATCGAAATCGCCTGCTTGGAAAATATCTCCAGCGAAATTTTTCGCCCCAAATCTTTCGGCCAAGAACGCTTTGCCGCTGGCGTACCGACAGTTGGTATTGGAGTTTGCGTTGAGGCTTGATGAAGTTTGTATGAGGCTGGTGATGGATGTGCAGTTCTCGGTTTCGCTATATGGAAGGATGTTGAACGTAGGCTGTTTGAACACGTTGCGATGGAGGAATATTGAAGCGTAGCGCGTGTGTGTTATGTAAGTGATGTAGTACAACCAGTCTTCGTAGCCCTTGTAAGACCTGGAAATGATTTTAAACTACAAATGTGCTCGCTAATATTGTGGGTTCAAACCACGTTGGGCCGTAAGTTTTTCGGTCAAATTTAGTAACTGACGTTTAAGTCTAGTAGGCTTATACGTAAATGCGTAATAAGAACCCCATTCGTTCATTACATCTGTAAAATCTCTTCTTGATGTGGGAGTACTACTATATAATTTACATCGACTCACATTAATTCGCGAGCCACCGACCATTGATCAAATACAATCGCTGCAAAGTCGTTTCTTCCTTGAGTTTTAATAATTGGTAGTAATCAATATATTTCTGCCTAAACTCTGGTATATATTGTTTGTATCATTTATAGCTTTATGGCTTAGAATTACACAAAAAAATTTTCGAATGAATCGAAAGGTATTTACTTAAATGCGCGACTCCAAAATTTTCATACTTCATGTAATAACGTAAATTAATATACCAAATATGAAATTGTGAAAATATCAAAACTCGTGCGCCTAAAAGACAATTATCCATCACGAACAAAGAATAAATAAAGCTCTATGGGTTTGTAATAGAGAACTAAGTACCTCAGCACCCCGCTGGCCAGCATGATGTATACACAGGATATGTAAATGGATACGATGGCAGCTATGAGACCGTTCTTGACAAACATCATAATTGCGATGGCCTGTTGCTCCGCGTAGATATAGCACGACCACAGCACCAGGGCGAAGTACATGAAATCGACGCCCTCGGTTATGTCTGATAAGATCCTAAAAAGTAAAAAGCTTTCTTATAATTTTGTCGGCTGAGTGGGTTAAAAAATCGCCTGCAAAGTCAGGGAAGCACTGTGCTGTGTGCCAATAAGGTTATTCTGAATTTAAATACACTCCACGAGCTTTAAGTTAAAGGAAAATTTAAAAATCTTTATAAGTTTGTACATATACATGATGATTTCAGAAAATGAAGCTTCTAGAAGTTATTGTGAATATATCCTCATCAAGATGTAAGTAAACAAATTGATCCAAAAATAACAAAGAGTCGAAACATGGTTATAGATCACGTCCATAGACACTAGATGTCTCTTCATAAATACTCGCCGATTATGAATACTTTGAGCATATGACATGATGAATATATTTTATGCTTGTACTTACGGGTAAACAATGGCAGCAGCAGCGCAGGTGGTGATGAAGGAGAACGGTAACGAGACCAAATTCCACGAGAGCAATAAACTCGCCCCACTGTACAGTCCTTCTTGGGACTCCTGGTAGTATCTAGTTCGATATGGCCCGTCTGGTAAAAATCATGTCATTAATTGGCGCTAGGAAACTAAATGAAATCATAATTGATGTTGAAATTATTCATATAACATATAACATTCCAGCTTTCATACTTATTGGTAGTTGATTTATAGGCTAAATTAATTAATACCAGCATTTATCTTTTTTATATGTGTCTTCAGGTGGATTCGAGAATGGTTTAGATTCACAATTGGACCCGATAAGTGGCGCTGCTTTTGTGTTTCAGAAATTTTTACCCAAGCGAAGCTGGGCGATACAACTAGTTCGAATCCCGACTGTACCAATGAGTTTCTGAACTTAAATACAGTGATTAGTAACACCACGAGCTTTACGGTGAAGGAAAACATCGATAGGAAACCTGCATACGTCTGAGAAGAAATTCAAAGGCGTATGTATAGTCGTGCTTGAGTAACGGCGATGGACTCGCCATCTGTCACGTTGGCACCTAAAATATATCTCTGGCGGAAAGTGGGTGTGTGGGTATTACCTATACACCTCTGCCTACCCCTTCGGGGACCCTTGTGGGAAGGCGTGAGGATATATATTATTACAGTTTACTTACATAAACAAATCGTATTCATAATGCTTATGAAGTAGGTTCCGACCATTGCGTTGAATATGAGCCCACTCTTAGTAATGAAGGCTCTTTGATAATCCTAAGAAAGAATATAAAGATTCAATTAGGTAAGTTTTCTTACTACATACACAATTAATAGGTCAATTTGTGTGGAATTGTCCCAAGGTATTCATTATAATTGTGAGCAGCGAGCGTTGCTCTTAAAATGTCACAAACATTAATAATAAATACTATTCTCACCTTGCATTCATTGTAGAATATCCACAGTATAAAGAAGTAAATCGGTAAACAGAACAGTCTCATGAACATTTGTTTCAATCCATTCTTCTTCATGTTGAAAATCGACGCCAACGTACGTCTGAAATGAGCAAATGTTTACTATCAATGTGCATTTAAGCTAAACTAGATTTCATAAACTAAGATTTTGGATCTTAAATCGCTTTACATCCATAAAAAACAGCCTGATCATATCAGGGTATGATTGTTTGGCACTTTAGTTAGTTGTATAAAAATGTTGCAATTTCATACATACATATCATCACGCCAAGTCCCTAACGGGGTAGGCAGAGAGTATAGAGCGCCAGTTCTCTCTAGACTTACATACCTCTTTCGCTTCGTCCACATTCATCAGTCTCTTCATACATGCTCGTCGGTTTCGAGTACTTTTAACGTTCCCGTCCTTCAGAGTCCGATCTATTTGATCCAAGTAGTTGGAACGTGGCCTTCCTCTGCCTCTTCTTGCACACACTTTTGCTTTGTATATCTGTTTCGTCAATCTTTCTTCACTCATCCTTCCTATGTGTCCAAACCAACGTAATATGCCTTTCTTCATCTGCAATTGCATGCTTTGCTTCAAATGCAATTTCATGTATAACATAATGGTAAGTTTTGACATATTTAAGCTATGTCAATATATTCAAAGGCGTATGTACCTATAGTCGTGCTTGAGTAACGACGATGGACACGCCATCTGTCACGTTGTCAACTAAAATATATCTCTGGCAGAAAGTGGGTGTGTGGGTATTACCTATACACCCCTGCCTACCCCTTCGGGGACCCTCGTGGGAAGGCGTGAGGAAGCTATGTCACTATGAGTTATTCTCCCACGAGAGTACAGCATCCATGCATCTAGATCTTCAAGATTGACGCGAAGACACGCAGGGAGGATGATATAAGCGTCTACAGACTACCATATACCATAAAGCTAGTCGCTGCAATGCACAGCTACCATAGACATGTATTAAGATGGCAGAGAGAGCAGAACGCCAGCTCCCTTTAGACTTACAGGCTTCTTACGCTTAGATGGATGGATGGATGAGGATAGATCACAGGCTTTTCATACATGCTCACCCATATCAAGTACCCTTAAGTTGAATTTGAATTGATGTTTTATTTGATGCCAGTTTTATTATACTCTTTGAGGAAAAAGACTTACAGATACAGCATCCAAATGATCTTGACCCCACTAGGTTTCCCGTAGTTCATCTGCATCTTGTTCGGATTGATGATACGGCTGTGCTCGTTCAGGTTGCCTTGCATGAGCCCCTGCCCCTCCATCCTGAACTTCTCTACGAGTGCTGCTATCTGGTGGTTGGATTCTATGAACCTTTCCCTGGAGCGACGGTCTACTGTCGATAGGCACACTGTAGAGGGAGATTATTTTACATATTTCCTCAGACACCCACTTTCCGCCAGAGGTATATTAGGTGCCAACGTGACAGATGGCGAGTCCATCGCCGTTACTCAAGCACGACTATACATACGCCTTTTGAATTTCTTCTCAGACGCATGCAGGTTTCCTCTCGATGTTTTCCTTCACCGTAAAGCTCGTGGTGTGACTAATCACTGTACTTAAGTTCAGAAAAACTCATTGGTACAGTCGGGATTCGAACTTGGGACCTTTGCGTCGCAGGCAACTGCTCGAACCACTCGGCCACCACGGCTGTTTACATATTAAAAAAAAAAAATGGTACCTTCCACCTGATGATAAGTGGTTACCACTCGCACGCTGACGCACTAAGAAAAGCATATCGTTATCAGGCTGAGCCACAAATGTCGTCACTATGATCATACTCATATTGTAAATATCCTCACGCCTTCCCACAAGGGTCCCAAGGGAGAAGGCGGAGGCAGATTCATATTTGAAATGGGAAAAATTGGCTCAGGGACATATTATTAGCTGGATTAATATATACTTAGCATTTTTTATTACAAAACGTATGAGCGGTTAACGGGCGCAAAATTATTTTTTTTTGCTTGCAACTCATAGACTCCTCAAACTTACAATAATACATCAAAGGATTCTCTAGCTGAGGACATGGAAACCCAATGCTTCCGAAGTAATCCAGTAGGTTCCTTGTTGGACCCGCGTATACCACGTCTCCAAGGCAGAGGTACACCACGCGATCCAAGAACGGGAACACATCTGGAACAAATTAATTACCTACATATTTTACTAAAATCACTATCTGCCTATACTGCGAGGGATTCACCGTGATTTGAATATACATGAACGTTTAACATCTTTAAAATCTTTAAGCTTTAATCTGACAAAATGGAAACGAAAGACGGAAGTAGGGTAGTTTAATAAGGAAGTTGCTGTAATTCCTCACCTGATCTCGGTTTCTCCATGGTAAGTATGATAGCAGTGCCGTATTTCTTCGCAGCATTCGACAGGATGGATATCACTAGGTACGTATTGAGAGGATCTAAGTCCCAAGTCGGTTCGTCGAGAAGAAGAATGACTGAAAGTGACACGTGAAAAGGTTTAATACATAGGATGTTGTTATAACGCAATCGAATTATTTAATCAAAAGTTACATCTTATTATGTATTAATAAAAGGGTAATTATTAAGTACTATACTCAATATAAACCGACTTAACATAAAAGACTAAACAAAGTAACTACACTGTACATACATATCTGTAAATAAAATAAGTGTTCCAAATGTTAATGTCACACGGAAGGGCGTATGCGTACATTGTTGTTATTCTGTAATCTGAAGCCATGCGAACTTTGCCGCAAGTACACCTATAGAAGTCAGGTGCTTGTATGGTCTATATGGTCTCTAAGGCTCTATGCGAATGAAGTCGGAAAAGGAATGAAGACAAGCAGCTTTCAAAGGTTTTTGGAAAAACTCCACGACTTACTTGGGTCTCTGATGAGCTGCAAGCCGATAATAAGCCTCCTGTATTCGCTTTTCGTAAGATTCGTGATGCATTTATGGGCAACCTTTAAAACCAATAATAAATAAATAAATGAATAACGGTAAAGGAAAACATCGTGAGGAAACCTGCATACGTCTGAGAAGCAATTCAAAGGCGTATGTATCTGTCGTGCTTGAGAAACGGCGATGGACTCGCCATCTGTCAAAGTGGGTGTGTGGGTATTACCTATACACCTCTGCCTAACCCTTCGACGTCCCTTGTGGGAAGGCGTGAGGAATAAATAAATAATATTTACCTCACATTTGTCTTAATATCTTATTTACGTTCGAATACGCAGACGTAAAGTTAGTTAAAAAAAATAAGTCGAACGGAGCTTTTCTTATAATTATAATTTTTCAACGACTAAAGATTATTATTTCGATTCACTAATGAATTTACAAATTAATATTTACCTATGCAAGAAGTATACATGGTTGGTTACATCAATATAAAAGAGGTGTGCATTGAACTCCTGAATCTTATTAGAATTGAGCTAAAAATACATCTGAGTTGAAAATATCAAGGGTAACTCTTCTTTTGTTTCAGACCAACCATTTATACCAACCAATAAAGGAAAAATGTACCTTACCTGGGATAACGCTAGATCTGCCATCACTTGTTTGACTTTAGAAGATTTCAGGTATCCAGAAATCTGTAATTTTTATACAGGTTTTAAAATGGACGTTCAATAGTCAAATTTTACATATTTACATACAATACGACAATGCCTACATACATGTTAGTTTTAAATTACGACTAGCAACTCCTTTCCAAAGAGAAATTATTTTTTACATATATTTTAATTTATATACGCATAAAAAATAAATTGATGCGCATATAATTTATCGTGTGTTTAATGATTATTTAGTCATCGGCCATACTATAGAGATTTAGATGTACTAGAAGTGCCAGACAGGTCGTTTCGTTCAGTTATAGTCAGAAATGCATATCACACATCCATCAATTAGTCTCCATCATCCTCTCCTCAAAGACATCTCATATATAAATACGTATTTTTTTAAAGCATGTTCTCCGGAGGCCTATAACACAACGAGGGCTCCAAAATAGCCAAAATGTTACCTTGGTGAGTGACAATGCCAAAGTTTGCTGCACACTCAGTCCGGGCAGCAGTCTGGTGGAGTGCCTGACCAGCGAACAGGTGCTGTTGAATTGGTCCTCTTCCAAGGGCACCCCCTCAAGTAGAATATGACCCTTGGATGGCACGCGACGAGCTATTACGTCGAGGAGCGCGCGTTTGCCACTACCTGTCACGTTTAAGATAATACATTTTTTAACCTGCAAAAAGGTCTACCACCACCTATTTTACATACATACATACATATAATCACGCCTCTTTCCCGCAGGGGTAGGCAGAGACCACTTCTTGCCACTTGCTACGATCCTTACATACTTCTTTCGCTTCGTCCACTTTCATTATTCTCTTCATACATGCTCTTCGGTTTAGGGTACTCTTGACCTGACCTTTTTTCAAGACGTCCCTAATTTGGTCTAGAAACGTCCGCCTAGGTCTACCCCTTCCAACACTTTCATTCACACTCGCCTTATACACTTTTTTCGTCAATCGTTCTTCATTCATTCTCTCGACATGGCCAAACCATCTCAGCTATATTTTCACCTCAAAGTTATACGTCTCTACATACCTATACGATTTAATAAACAACTTTGTATACAAACATACGTCTGATGATGACGACGATGATGTATAGTAGGTGATGATGATAGGTAGTGATGTGTGGTGATGACGTACCTACATCAGATTTTTCAGCTATAAGTTATATATTTGTGTCAAATTACATTGAATTCCATAAAGAAATTTTTGCGTGAAGGAACAAACAACCGCATAAGCTTTCATATTTAAAATATTGTATGTTGCAAAGTTATAAGACATTGTATAAACAATATGTGGGTGTTGCGGTCCAGATGAGATTTGAAGCCGTCTCTTGTCATGTTAATTTACCTTTAGAGCCGAGTATTGCAGTGACCTCCCCACTGTGCGTGGTGAAGGACACATCTTTCAAGATCACTCCGGTTTTGACGCCTCCCGTGATGCGCTGCAAGAAGCTACCAGGTTCCACCTGACATAAGTAAATACATACTAAATATTGATATATGTAGAAGAAACTAAAGGACGCGTGTATAGTCGTGCTTGAGATACGGCGACGGACTCGCCGTCAGTCACCTTGGTAACTAAAACATTTCTCCGGCGAATAATGTCTGATTGTCTGCTACGCTTACGTTACAACATATGTAAGGTAATAAACCGATTATTGTAAATTTACACAGATACGTCTTGCAAAAACAGATCCTAAAAAACGGTCGAAATGACAAACCTCCTTGAAGTCGGTTAAAAATGGAAAAGAATGAAAAAGAAAGTCTTTATAAGGAGCCAATCATATCTAAATATGAATTAATAACAGAAGAAGTAACGGACACGGGGTATTTTAACATGAAAGTACAATTTCCTAACTACTAAACTAAACTACCTAAAAACTAAACCCGCTATTTCCCGCGATTTCGTAGCTATATACTTATATATTTATATATATATAAGTATATAGCTACGAAATCGCAGGAAATAGCGAGTTTAGTCAATAATTTGTAAAATTCAGTCCGTGCTCTTGAAATAACGAAAAACTTAAACGACGAACGAACTCTCGTAACCGAGAGTCGTGAAATTGAGATAAACAAAAATATTTACTTGAAACTGACTTTAAACGTTAAGAACTGGTAGTCTTTTATTTATTTTAAATCTTATGTGGCCTTGTTGATACAATAGACATCAACGGGTGTCACGGGAATCGGGAAACACTGTTGTTACTACTGATTTAATAACTGAATCTATAAAAATAAATAAAATCTATAAAAATAAATAAATCTCGCGCCGTCTAGTCGAGGCCTCTCGTGACAGGCGGGCTGGAACATATCTCGCTCAGAGAATCAGCATTGCTATCCAGCGTGGCAATGCTGCTAGTCTTCTTGGCACGTTGCCTCGGGATACCGATTTGGGACAAATATTTTCTGTAAGTAGTTAGTTTCAACTGTTCTTTGTAAATATTATTAATTGTTGTTATTGTAAATCAATATAAAATATAATAAAATTGGAGTGTCTGTACTAATTAAATATTCGCTTTTTACTAAGAGATGTGTATGCGGTACATATACCAATATGTCATTTTACACAAACAAATATTTTTGTCTGTCTGTTTGTTTCGACTAATCTCAGAAACGGCTCGACCGATTTTGACGAGACTTTTACGGGACAGATGGCTGATGTAAAAAGGAGTAACTTAGGCTATTTTAATTTTAGAAACTAAAAAATTTTTTTTGTTAAGTTCCACGCGGAATAAGTTGCAGGCACAGCTAGTTAAAAAAAATCCTAAATAACAAATCCAAAATATTCTTCAGCCTATATATTTGGGTCAAGTTTTTCTTGTAAAAAATCTCGGTGAAAGTTTACTAAAGTTGCTTATTTCCAATTCAGATAGATGATAGATACAAATATTTTTCCGAACAATTTAATTAATAATTTTAAAAAGTGAAAATAAAAATTACATAAATATACATATATCATCACGCCGGGTCCCTGACGGGGTAGGCAGAGAGTATAGAGCGCCAGTTCTCTCTAGACTTACATACTTCTTTCGCTTCGTCAACATTTGTCAGTATCTTCATACATGCTCGTTGGTTTCGAGTACTCTTTCCCGTTAAAATAAATATAAAAATAAAAATATTTTATTGTATATTTACATACCCTGTATGCTTAACAATTTTGCCAAAGAAAAAGGATTCTTAGCGAACACAAAATACTGTACATACAGAGAAATCATTATATTTTGAAACTTAATACATCATACAAAACGCGTAACACAAATGGGATTAGTCTAACATAATTTCTACATGTTGTCAACAAACAAACTTACTTGACCCGAATGAAATACGTTACATAATTCCAAAGTGTAATCACTTCCAATCATTTTCACTACAACTTTTATACTATTTATAGCAAAAAACTATAAGAGAATATTGAATTAAAAAACAAAGTTCATTTCATAGCGACACAACCTCCACCTTGTATCTCAAACGTGAACTAACTTAACTGTAGCTAACTTCAAACTAAACTAAAATTTTTGCGACGTTGACAGTCCAACCTGCTGCTAAGTTCGATGTTATAACTGTACTTGATTTTTAGAACATTTGGTTGCTACAGTAATTTGAGTTCTAATCGGATGGGAAAAGGTTGATAATAGTATGATGTTTTATGGTTTTATAGTTTTATTAATTTAAGGTCAGATAAATCGAAACGAATTTATTTATTGGGATTTACAAGTGTTTTTCTCTATTACCTAATCTTCGAAGTTCTCGGATTCGTAGATAGGTGATCTCCATCTACTCCGATTTAAATAAGAATAACAGCGAAGTAAAACATCGTGTGGACACCTGCATACATTTGAAAATATTCAAAACCCAAATTATGAGTTTTCAAGTGCCCGTAATGTAACAACGGTGGAAAGCAGGTATTGTGTCTCTTCTGCCTACCCCATAACTTTTACAGATTAAGTCCATAACCATGTATGTATACACTGATGCTGCACCTTAACGATGAAAGCCTAATTTTTCAACAGACCGTTGCCAGACATACTCACCGTGAACCTCTCAAAGGCTAATATATCTGGTGTCCTTCTCTCCCTCACGTTAAAACCTTATTCAGAGGTGAGACGCCCACGTCCACGAGACTAGTACTACCTCACTTTATGTTCATGCATTCCTACGAGTACCTGTCTCGTTCTGCCAGGTGCATTGAATTAGAATTGGAAAGAGAGAGCGCATCTGCGCAGTGTCACTGACTCAGTCCATCAGCGTACAGTCGTGTGGACACTGTGCTAGCTGCTATTCGTTAAAGAACAAACATCGAATATTAAAAAATCAAAACGAATTCGAAAAACGAAAACTGAAACTCCAGTTCAAAATTGAATGCGCATGAGTTTCCAGTGCTTTTAGTGCGGAGCGACTTGAAGGTTTAGTGATCAGTGGGCGATAGTAATAGTGTAGTGCGTTAACACTCAAGTCCCGTTGCCAGTCACAAGTGAGTTTTGATATATCATAGTAACACATAATCATAACTAATGTCGTTCTTAATATGTACCGTTGTAAACTTAAGCTGACACGACAAAGAATTAATGCGATTTATAATGATTTTATGCATGTTACAAAACTGGAAACATGAATTGTAAATAGTGACAAGATATATTCCATTCTAGTCAGCTTACTAGCTTCTATTTCCAAGATACAGGTATGTGTACAAGATTTGTCACGTGGTCTCACTCCAGAATCTTTATGAAGCAAGGATATCAGTTCCGAAATATTTGGCTTCTCACCTGTCTCTAACAAGGATTCTCGGTCTCGAGTAAGATTATTCGTAAAATAAAAGGCAAATAGCTCGCCTCTGATGTTGCTTTCGTGCAATCAAAAGGGTATTCATAGTCCCCTTGGGACGTAAGCTTTAAGTATATAATATAATAAAATAAATAATAATATAATATATAGCTATATAGCTTATATATATATATTTATATATATATATATAAGCTATATTTATATATATATATATACATATTTATATATATAGCTTTAAGCTACAGTGACATTATTGAACATTTAAGTCCAGAATTAGTAAAATCGTCCGTATTTTTTAAATATATATATTTTCACTTCTTTCTACAAAGTTCCCCGAAGGAGTAGGCAGAGGTGTAACTCAGGAAAAACTTTAAATAGCTTTAGTCATTTTTGGGAGCAATAGATACCGGGTAACGCACCTCGGGATCAACGACGCACCAGACCGCAAGATTGTAGGAAATACATTGACCTTTTTGTCATCACCAACCTACCTAATGCACATAACGCAGCGCGTGTTTTAAATCGATACGATCTTGAAAAATTAACGACCATGATATTTCAACCAGAATACATACAAAGGAAACATTTATGTATCAGTCCTACGTCCTCTTGAATAATAATAATAATAGTGCCAATAATAATAATAATAATAATAATAGTGCCAATTAAATTACACTAAGACACGGATCCAGGTCACCCGAGGACCTGGTAGGGTTGTTCTGGCTGGGTTTAGTAAGTCTATCTATAAATTTTGTAATGAAATAGACACTTACCTACCCCACATTAGGTGTAAGCAAAGACAGATTAAAACTGAGGCGTGTTTGATAATTCTTGCTAAAACTTAATACAATACTTCAACTTAATTCCACCCAGTGTCATACATTAGATACAAATTTATCAGTCAATATTGTTATGTTTAAAATATAATTTTTGTAGTGTCTTAACTGATGGCGAGCTTAAAGCATACACTGCGTTCGTCGATTTCTCGTCTCCTCAAGACACATTTTTGTTATTGGTCACAGCTTCCTGCGCAGCTTAGAGGCTGCGGGTTCGATTTACGCTCTCATATAAAGTTTAATGAACATAACAAATTTCAAACCATACGCATAAATGTTTGTTGTGTCAATATGTGTATTTATTACTATATCGTAATATAACCAACATGAACCGGTATCTGACATTATATATAGCTGGTCATTAGTGCTCGTAAGTCGGCTTCCCGACAAGGAGGGTCAATGGTTTCGAGATCGTTATCGAAATCTCACATGGGTAATTTTTCAGACTTAAATAATAATTAGTTGTGTCCCCCAAGTTTCACAAACGGAAATTTTTTTATTTTTTTTATTTATTAAAACTTCCTGCAATACATTTTGCTAAGACGAACTTAATGCCGAAGGCATAGAAATGAAAAAAGAAGAAATTTGATTACGATCATCTTTCTTTTTTGACAAAAATATATCGCATGATATCCAACTTAGTTTGTTTTTTACAAACATCCTTACAACCTTTCGCAATTATAAAATATTAGAAAGATAAGTAGGATTATCTTGCCTTTGAGCCTCCGACGCAAGGATAAACACGTGACCTCTCTCACAAGCCTTCTTGTGGGCGATTAATCACTTTGATTCATTGTAACATATCTCTAAATACATACAAGTTTTGCATGACTCACCGGGAAAGTCGAGATACACCTTGAATTTCGATTCAGTGAAAATAAACAAGCGATTTTAGAATATAAATTGCATTCTAAGCTGTGCTTTCGTGAAAGTGAAGAAAGGTGACGATAACATTGAAAAAAACCTGTTTGTAGAATTTCATTTTATATGTTTATATCTTTATATGCGATATTATTAAGTGAGCGGGTTGCGGGCGGAAACAAGAACTGGGGCGGCCGGAAGTCAAGAGCAAAGAAAAGTTTGCACGCCGAACACCCCGAATGAAAATTTACAGTTATGCTAATAGGTCGATCGAATATGGGTGGCCTGACCCTCGTTACAATGGCCAATCTATTAAATTCGTCAAAATGTATCATAGCAGTTTACTTTCGAGCGTTTTACTGGTAGCCACTGAAGGGTTCCACTCTCTACCTCCTGGTTCTCATCATGATCTCCAGCCCTCCAAGCTCACGTTATGAAAAGTATGGCAATGAACCCGGGTGCGGAAATAGTTATGTATATCCGTGAACGGCATGAGATTTTTATAGTTAGTACCCACACACTTTCCGCCAGAGATATATTTAAGGTATATTTATGAAAAGCGTGTCAAAATAGGTGTATGGTGGTATAGTAGTATATGGTGATATATTTACATATGTATTCGGCTGAAAAGAGTTTCAAAGACTGGCTAGCTTCAGTGAATGTTATTAAAACAGAGATACTTCATCTAGACGTTTACTACTCGAAAGTTTAATCACTTAGGTGTATTGCACCCATAGTTAAGGTGTAGGTCAATAAATATCCTATTTTGTTTACTAAGTAAGTTGAGCCTGTAATTATTTATATAGCCAGCGTTTAATTATTGTAAAAGGAATGAGTCTTCATGATCCATTATTATTTTATACGATGCATGGTAGTCAAGCTTATATGTATATAGCTTTCCCTCACGGGAAAGTTTCCTAGTCTGGTAATATTTGTGAAAAAAATTGGGTTTTTGATTAGCGATAAGAAATATTTATTTAAGTAAGTAGGCACTGTTTGTTCGAATATATAAGAGTCAGCTGTAGCTTCAAGAAATAACACTCCAAACACGCGTCCCTAGCCGGATAGGCAGAATAGAGTGCCAGTTCTCTCTAGACTTGTATACCTCTTTCGCTTCGTCCACATTAATCAGTCTCTTCATAAATACTCGCCGGTTTCGAATACGCATTGCCAAACTGTAACAGAGGTCTGTTAACTTAACCGGGTCTACTGACCTTGCGGCCAGTCGGTTACGTTGGTGAGTTAATTAGATCGGACACATCTGTGAGTTGAACACTCACGCTCTGGTTACACGATCACCAGTTTATAATCCCAATTAACACGAAGCCGGGTCGCCAGACCGTGTCGCTTTGTTTTGATATCGTTGAAAACGCTGTTAAAAGCCTCGCGTATAATTTTTTAGCATATCATATATGCCGTTGGTGCTGCCGTGGTTCGAGTAGATGCCTGAAACACAAAGGTTGCAAGTTCGAATTCCCACTGTTCCAACGAGTTTGTCTGAACTTAAGTAGTGTATTTGTTATACGAGCTTTACGGTGAAGGAAAACATCGAAAGGGAGCCCGCATACGTTTTAGACGAAATTCAAAGACGAATGTGTAGTGTAGTGTTTGAGAAACGGTGATGGACTCGCCGTCTGTAATGTTGGCACTTAAATATATTTCAGGCAAAAAGATGGCGTTGTACTATTCCTCCCACCCCCTCCTTCCCCTTTAAAGAAGCTTAAAGGAAATGAATCCCCCCTTTTTCCCCTAAAATAAAAAATAAGTATATGATAAGAGCTCATATGATATAATGAAAGCTCACGGCCTGTAGTATGTATGAATTATGGTTTTGGGTAGGGTAGGTAGAATGTAACACCCTTCACTATGTTTAATAGGGTCTGTAATGACAGTCTGTCGCCTTATACTTTATTTTCTTCTACACGATCGACTAAGATATACGAACGACTAAGATTCTACACGATCTAAAAATGTGTTTAAGAACTTGTGTTTAAAAGAAAAACTATTTATAACGTTTCTAAGTTTAAAACCTTTTTACATGTAATATCTAAGGGGAATTCTTTAATTCTTTAATTTGATTATCTCAATGACGTCACATTTCGGATTTCTAAGAATCCTGACAAGTCCGTGCTGATCACCAAACCAATTTATGGTCCAACTGCTAGTCTCGTATGACGTAAATATGTGTGGGCGAGGTTAAGCATAAAACATGAATGTTTAAACAAAAACCGTATCCATGGGCATACTTCACAATGAGTAATATGTACACATACATGCAGTCATGTTGCCCTAGATAATGTATCTCTTGCATACAATTATAATACCTAAGTACATATACTGAGCTAATATTTTAGCGAACATGTTTTAACTTTAGTAGTTCGCACATGAGATTTTTTTTTTTTTTTTTTTTTTTTGTATTGTCTCTCGTAGCGTGAGTTCCGGGAACTTTTGCTACTTAACCGGTCAATGGCGAGACCTAGGCCTCCAGCCAGGCAATTTAGTACTAAGCAACACAGCTAAGGGCACCCCTTGTGGGGTACGAGCCTCGGCTTAGGGCGTTGCTGGATCGCGAGCAAGGGAGCTGGGCTGGACTGGTAATTTTATTTATATATTATTTGGGGGCGGGATTTGCGCGTCTGGCTCGGCGCGGGCCGGCGTTTGCGGAGGAGGTCGGGGGGGAACATTACGGCTTATTCGCGTCGAGCCTCGCCGGCGAGGACGGAACAGTGGTCGGTTGTGTGTGGTGTTGGTATGTTTTTGTCGGGCGTCCTGAATCGCACATGAGATTCTCCATTTGAATTTATATAGACCCGGCCACGCGTTGCTGTTGCTAACATTTTGGTTACATAATTTAGTACCCAATAGTGCACACTACAATTAATAAACTCTGGTCATACTCCCCGCATCCCGCGACCTCGATTAGATATTGGTGGGGCTTAGCTAAGGTAAGGATAGTGCCATCTAGGTCTTCGTGCATGGCACAAAAATATATCTCCGGCTCCTGTTAGTCGCCTGAAGATGGAGAGCGCGAGAGAGCCTGAGAGATTGGGAATTATTTTAATGATGGCCATGCATGGCAATGAATTGCTCCTCTTTTACAGAGTTTATATATGTAACTACCCCTACGTAAAAGGGAACAAATGTTAAAAAAGCAAACCGGGGAGTGTTTCGCCGTTTCTTCTCCTGGCAGGTATTTTTCTTGGAAACGGTGGTAAATTTAGTTTCTATTAAATATGTGACGTTCAATAAGTGTTCCCTGTGTCCCTTAAGTTGAATAAAATATTTTGATTTTGATTTTGATTTGAACAGGCTTTCGGGTAAGCGTAGGAGAACTAGGAGACACTAGTGTCGAGGCGACTGAATAGGGTTGACGGACTTGCCGGTTGGATAGTCAGGGTGGGGGCCCTGGGTTTCACACAACGCGGGCCAAGGGTTGGCGGGAGCGCCCCGTGAAGCGAAGTTTGGCGCCCCTGTGATGTGTTAAGGCAAAGTGCAGGGCACTGGTGCGTTCCTCAGGAGATCCCAGAGCCCTCCTATATTCGCAGAGGATGACCACCGAGGGTGTTTTAGCGAGTAGAAATCTCACATAACCCGTTCGTCCCTCCCTAGGACGGTCGGGTACCTATAGAAGGTTTTCCACAAGAAAAATGGAGATACTAGTATCGTAAAATCAGTTGCATCAATCCATGCTCACTCCTTGTACGCGTTTAGCGGTACTACGAAACCACCTATGTCACTTTGGTAGGTAATCGCTCTAGCGGGACTAACGTGGGCTGTCATTACCACCTGATACGTTATGAAACGCCGTCGATGCGCTGTTTTACCATTTGTAACGATTTGCAAACATTGCAGTCACCATCGTAATGGTTTCTACACTCATCTGTCAGTTATCTTATACTAGCTGGGTTCGCGGATTCCATTGCCGTTTACGTTTTTAACTCAGTTGTGCCTGGTGCCTGCTTCGTTAAGAATTCAAATTCAAAATTATTTCTTTTCTAACATTTAAACGTATGTCGTAGTTCTCGAGATAAGTACGTTTAAACTAAAATACGACCAACATATTGTCTTCCTATATGTAAGAGTAGATATCTTAATTGAAGAAGGCTGTATAATAATAATAATAAATACCTTGGATGTATGTCACACAAATTGTCTTATATTCAAAATAAGCAAAGCTTTTCTATGGGAAATCGACAACCATATCTATAAAAACTGATATAAATATATCTATTTATATAAGTTTTATATATACGTAAATACGTAAGTTTTATACATACATACGTAAATATATAGGACACCCAAGACTGAGATACAAATAGTCATGTTCATCACACAAATATCTGCCCTCAGCGGGAATCGAACCCGCGACCTCGAGCTTCGCAGTCAGGAGCTCAGACCACTAGACCCGACGGCCGTCATCACCATACTATTACCAATTCATAGTTACCATCTATATATTTATGTATATCGTTATCTAGTTCCCAAATTCTGAGAAGAAATTCAAAAGGCGTATGTATAGTCGTGCTTGAGTAACGGCGATGGACTCGCCATCTGTCACGTTGGCACCTAATATACCTCTGGCGGAAAGTGGGTGTGTGGGTATTACCTATACACCTCTGCCTACCCCTTCGGGGACCCTTGTGGGAAGGCGTGAGGATATATAGTTCCCAAATATAGGCTTTCCTTTATGCCCGGTACTTGAGGAATCAGTAATCACGAAACTGTTCCGCACCGCAACTAAACCATTGTAAATGCATTCAACTGCTACATTATATTACTAAGCAGCAACTTGGTACTCACCTAGGTCTTCAGAAACTAGAGCGTTCGCATAAAAATGTGAATGTCGTGAGTTTAAAACACGTACAACTGCGTAAACTAACTCCCAAACATGATAACGCCAAGCTAGTGGCCTAGTTAACCGCTTCGCAAACCGTATTATGCTAATTATATGTGTTATGATATCCAATTATGCTGGTACTAGCTCTGGCCCATGGTTTTGCCCGTTAAAAGCATATTTATTTGATTACTGCTCGATGAAGTGAAGAAATATAAATGCATCTATTTTATTTTCTATTAACATGTATGTATGGCGCCCGCCTGATCGTAAACGGTTACCACTATCCATGGTCGCTTGAAACACAAGAAGTAGCGCGATGCCAACCGTTCAATAATCTGATCACAGCCATTTTCAAGACCCCTCATCTATACCCTCATTCTCTATTATTATTAGCCGTATGCCCATAGAGTACAGTAAAGTGTGTCAATCACGTGCCATCCTACAACCATAAATAATGCGTGAAGGCAACTGAAATATCCTCAATCCTGAACGGTGCTCTTGCGCAAGCCATTGTTCGTGGTATTCGCACCAAAGGTCACACCATCGATATGTGCAAGCGATGGTCACTCGACCAATAAAATGTATTGTTTTATTGACGTACACTGGAAAATCAATAAAATTATAAAACTATTGATCATAAAGTTTCAACGGACACAGTGGGTTATAAATGAAGAAATAATTCGGTGAAAAGAACAGGTTTAGTGAAGAAAAATTCAGGGCCACGGCACAAGCAGTGAGGTGCAAGGGGATGCATTGCCAACCCTGCAATCGGGGACGAAAACACATAGAAACAAGTATGTAATTTTTATTAAGTCAGAGTTCGACTAAAAATAGACCAGGGACATCACATGTCGATTACCTACTATGGCCTTCTACGACATAGAATCTACGTTGGTGCACCCCCCAAAGAATTCGTCACGGGGTCCATTTCCTTCATAGGAATATTATCCTTAATAGTATTGAATCTTCTATCGATATGAAGAATCCGCCGTAAAACGTTGGGCGCAGCAAATCTTTTAGAAAAATTTATAACTTGTATAACCACACGTGCTTCACTTTCTTTGTTGCGGTTGTACCAAAAAGAGAAATTCCGATGAATTTCTGTCACTCGTTACTCGCTACACACTTGTATAAACAAAATTCTATCGTTTAAATTACATTTGCACACATTCTAACTGGAACACTAGTGCATTAGAAACACGTTCATTAAGGCTCTCCGTTGTTTCACCTAAGGGGTAGGCAGAGTTGTGTAAGTACTACCCACACACCCGCTTTCCGCCAGAGTTGTTAAGGTGCCAACGTGGCAGATGGCGAGTCCATAGCACTTACTCAAGCACGACTATACATACCTACGTCTTTGAATTTCCTCTCTCAGTTGTGACTACTCCTGTACTTAAGTAAAGATAAACTCATTGATGCAATCTTTGTGTTACAGGCTCGTATGTTACTCATCGGCTACTTTTATTTAAAATGGGAAGAATTAAGCTTTCCATGGAAGTAATATTTAAAATAAATCCTCAATTAAAGAACTATAATTTTTTTTAAACCCAATTTGTTGTAATTACCTGCGTTTAGCACGTTTAAATAAACAAACACACCCTGCCTCTTTATATAATTAGTACTAGCTGTCTCGCTCAGCTTTGCTTGGGTAAAATAATTAAATCTCCTGAAACACGATCGCAGCGCCATCTATCGAGGCCTATCAAAATGAGCCCTGCCGCTTAGCAGTTAAGTCACATATACATGCACAGAAGAAATATATATATATATATATATATTTATATCATAGAATATATAAGACTAGCTGTGCCCGCGACTTCGTCGGCGTGGACGGCTTTTTTATCTTTCGTAAAAATGTTTTTTTTTCAATAAAAAGTATCCTATGTTACTTCTAATACCTCCAAGAATATGTGTACAAAGTTTTATAGTAATCTCTTAAGTAGTTTTTACGTGAAAGCGTAACAAACATACTTACATTCACATTTATAATATTAGTAAGGATATCATAGAATATATAAGATATAACTGCAGAGCTAACATTAGCCTTGGATTGGTTGTGAGATCATAACGTACCTACGTCATATGCAATGATGAAAATAAGATATATTTACAAGTATAGTACATATAAACTTACAAGTTGATGTTTGTCGTCTTGTTTGTGCCTTAAAGCTTCACGCCTTCCCACAAGGGTCCCCAAGAAAGGGAAGTCAGTAGGGTATGTAGATGATACGCAATTTTTCACTGAACATATATTGTAGGTATATACCAACGACCAGATAGTGAGTAAATTTATTGTTAATGATAAATTCTTCTCAAATTTATGCAGGTTTTCTTTCTATGTTTTCTTCACCGTAAAACTTGTAGTGGGTTTTATCACTATACATATTTTAGGAAAAAACTCATTGCAACTGACGGGATTCGAACTAGCAATCTTTGCGTTAAATATATTCTACTCCTACTATACTATCTATTCTACAGTGTGAGGTCATTCCCCAAACTGGTCCCCTTTGCCGACAACAGAACGAAATTACAGTTTGAAAAATGCCAGAACGGAACCCGTTTCACGCTCCATCAAGCAATAATAAAAGATGACGCATAAACAATACAACGAAATATGTATATTATTGTATAGTTATAGCATGATCGCTGGGGCCTTGCCATGACTTTAGATAAAGGGATCTTTTAATCAACAGTGAAGGAAAACATCGAGAGGAAACCTACTTATGATTAAGAAGAAATTCCCAGAAGTAATCGCTCAGACTCGCATTCAGTCACGTTGCCATCGAAATATATCTCTAGCGAACATTATCGTTTCCACTATGCTAACCCATATCGCGACCTTTGCTTTGAAGATATATGGAAATAATTCAATGGAATGTGCCGAGCTTGAACATTCATGTTTTGCTTAATTAGAAGTAATAAATACCTAAACTATAACATGGGTTCTTTATAACAATATTGATAAATAAGCATGTCGCTCTCATGCCGACCTTGTGAGGTATCGCCGTGCTAGAGGGACGAACGCTAAGGAATTTAAATCTTATATATTCTTAATATAGAAATGCTGTGGTCCGAAGCACCATCCGCGTTAAATTACATTAATCCTTCACTTGAGTAGAATAAATAATAATAATAATATATCCTCACACCTTTCCACAAAGGCCCCGAAGGAGTAGGCAGAGGTGTAAAGGCACCCACACACCCGCTTGGGTAGAAGCATGATAACACTATATCTTTCCTCAATAACGGGTAGTATAAGTATAAGTTTTAAGAGAGGTAGGGCATAACGGGTTTCTCGTTCGAATTTGGAGCTGCCCGACTGGGGCAGGACCTCCCCTTATAGAAGTCCGTAGCCAAATAACACAATTTATTGTGTTGTGTTCCTACGTGGTGAATAAGGTTTCCAGTAATGAGCTCCTGGGGGAGGGGGGAGGATTGTTACATTGTGTTGGAAGCAGAGGGATTAAACCCATTATGCTACCAACACACTGTAACTCTCCGAACACAGAGTGGCAACGCGCAAGTGATACTTCGGTATCGTGGGCGTAAATAGGCTACGGTAACCGTTTCCCATTAGGTGGGCCGTATGCTTGTTTGCCACTCTTGTTGTATAAAAAAAAAGAAAAGTATAATGCAAAAATATTTTTTCCAATACGACAAGTAGCTCTTAAGATTAGTTTGTTCTAAGAAACAAACAAAACCAGAAACAACAAAATAAATAATTTACGTAAAGTCCACGCCATTTTTAGCCAAAAGTGTGTACTGGACAGATTCATATATCCATTTCGTACTTTTGAATAATGATGGTATTTTAACGTTATGGAAGAGCTCCAGATTGATCATCCTTCTCACACTTGAACAACAATGGAACATCAATCCGGTAAATTAATTGGATATCATTTATTTTACTACAATCACTACAAGTGAAGCTATTTGTTTTTGAAGAGTTATCTTCATTAAACGTGGGTATTTATATTCTTTTCCATTGTAGTCTTGGGTTTGAAATTCGAAATAAATCTATGTATTAATGTTTAACTAAAATCTTCAGCATTGTTATCCAACGTGGCAATGCTGCTAGTCTTCTTGACACGTTGTTGCGGGATATGGATTTGACATAAGTATTTTGGGAATCCACAACAACATGATACATAGTGCCATTCACGAAGACGTGCCCCACCAATTTCAAGTCGAGGGGGTTGCGGTGAGTATGACCCGAGTCTATTAATTGTAGTATGCTTGTGCAATAGGTAATCAGTGTGAACCGATAATACTCCATTAGTAGAAGGTTGACTTACTCTATAAACTATAAGGAAGAATAAATAGTTGGGCGCGTTTTCGTGGATGGCACTATCTATATACTGCTTACCGTCAATTGGGCAGTATCATTGTTGGCCACTTTTTGTAGCATAAAAATGTGTAAAACATGCAATTTCAAAGCGAAAGCAAACGAGAATCGGTTTAGGATCGACATTAATCCATGGATCTGCGTGCAGATAAAAATGTAAAACAATAGTGCCCGTTCCGTTCTGCCGCTCGCTTGCGCAGTCACACTACGAAACTATTTTGTTGCAAAATGTAGAGCCTACTACGTTATTAATATACTTAATCATTGTGTTTAAATACTGAGGCCGAGTGATATGAGTAGTCGTAACGCAAAAGTTGCAAGATGGAACCTTCCAAAGTGTATTTAATAAGGTTTCCAGAAATGAGCTCCTTGGGGAGGGGGGAGGATTGTTACATTGTGTTGGAAGCAGAAGGATTAAACCCATTATGCTACCAACACACTGTAACTCTCCGAACACAGAGTGGCAACGCGCAAGTGATACTTCGGTATCGTGGGCGTAAATAGGCTACGGTAACCGTTTCCCTTCAGGTGGGCCGTATGCTTGTTTGCCACTCTAGTTGTATAAAAAAAAAAAAAAAATTCTGAACTTAAGGCATACATCGAAAGGCTACCTGCATATGTTTCAAAATAAATTCAAAGACTTATGTAAAGTGGTTCTTATGAAACGACCAAGTTTACTTTGCATATACTTATTTCTTTTTTTTTAAATAATAGATATAAAACCAAACTTCAGCTACAGACTCATCAGGTTCTTATATAATGTTTAGTATAAATATATCCGCGATGCCTGCAATTCTATAAGTATGTCAAGCGCACACAATAATCTTGTTATTAAAGGTTAAGTTCACGGATCTCGATTACGCAATATCTCCATTCTTGAACCACTGCATTTAAACTTAAAGCTTTTAATGACAATTTCGTAGAGATTTACACCACAAATTATTGGAACGCTATGAGAGTGAAATGGCGTGATGGGCGTAGCTTAAGGTCTTTAGGCTTGAATCTTTGGAGTCTTCCGCCTTGGGCAGATACTAGTTTCACGAAAGCAAGTATACCTTGAAGTACCTTGGGATTGGATATACATAACCACATCGAGTCCATCACGGAATATGCAGAGAGACTGGTCCACTTCTCTCTAAACTGACAGACTTCTTTCGCTTCGTCTACATTCATCAGAGGTTTTAGAGGTCCTTTGTAGCCAAGTATATATATCTCATTATAGAAGTATTTCCATAGCTTTCTTGCTTTGGAACTATGTATTTTTTATGGAATTGTTTTTTTAATTTTTTACTTAAAGACACACCAACAGTATACACATTAAAACTTATAAATAATAATATAATATATATCCTCACGCCTTCCCACAAGGGTCCCCGAAGGGGTAAGCAGAGGTGTATAGGTAATACCCACACACCCACTTTCCGCCAGAGGTATAATAGGTGCCAACGTGACAGATGGCGAGTCCATCGCCGTTACTCCAGCACGACTATACATACGTGTTTGAATTTCTTCTCAGACGTATGCAGGTTTCCTCTCGATGTTTTCCTTCACCGTTCAGCTTGTGGTGTGACTAATCACTATACTTAAGTTCAGAAAAACTCATTGGTACAGTCGGGATTCGAACTTACGAC
The DNA here is from genome assembly GCA_016069955.1 of Drepana arcuata. NCBI lineage: Eukaryota > Metazoa > Arthropoda > Insecta > Lepidoptera > Drepanidae > Drepana > Drepana arcuata. The sequence continues at coordinate 48,065 of JACCPG010007162.1, forward strand.
CTTTGCGTCGCAGGCAACTGCTCGAACCACTCGGCCACCACGGCTTTTAAAGTTTATAAGTAAAAGAATACCAATTTGTATCAGATGTGTACACCTATGAAAGGTGTGTTCATCATTCTCATAATAGTTGTGCCATTAGGCAGTTAAGGTATGAAAATACAATAAAAAAAATAAAATTACAAAAATATTCATTACGAATATGCATGTACATTAATCTACAATTACAATAATTGAACATATTTATCTAACAATATCCATTGTTACAATGTATTTTGATTTTTTAAGTCACTGTGTAAGTGTGACCTACTCTAACTAGGGCTTACACAACACACTACTTTTGTAGGTACTGTAAATAAATAGCGATTAAATGAACCTATTTGTGGCAAAGTCAATTTTAATGAAATCTTTGTTACACTAATGACTGAAAAAGTGTGTGAAAGCATTTCTCACGCTCAGCCGCGAGTACTGTAATCTTGCATTGTAACTGTAATTATTTTATCCAAAATTAAGTAACTGTAAACTGCCAACGGTATTTAACTAACCAATGCGACAGTTTTTGCGATTAGCGATGCAACTAATTTCAGTGATGGCATTCAAATTGGAGCAGTCCATTGGCGCATTTGTTTTTTCACGCGACCAACATTAGTTGCATTGTAATACTATCTGGTATTAATGAGGGTGTGATTTTAAAGATGACATGGCATGGACATATTTAAGAGATGACTGAAAAACGGTAGTAAGATTCCAAACCACATTTCAACTGTAGATATTTCCATCCACGACGACGCGCCCCACTATTCTTCCTCATGGTTTATAGTGTAAGTGTGAAACCATCCACTAATGTTTGAGTATTGTCGGTACACATTGATATCTATGAGTGCACACGCACACTACAATTAATAGAGTCGGGCCATACTCCCCGCATCCCGCAATCCCCTCGACTAGAAGATGGTGGGCGTCGTGAATGTCACTATCTATACCTGGATAAAATCGGTCGAGGACCCACAAATAGGAACATTTAACTAACTTTAAAGGAACATGAAACCGATGAGAATGATTGAAAAGACTGATAAATGTGGATCAAGCACCTCCCACAGTGGTCCGAGGAGTATTAAATGGTGTGAGAAAACCCTCTTAGCACCGGAAATATATTTACAATAGCAGCTTTTATCTTTTCCCTCACTGAAATGGTCGAGGTGAGAAAAATAACCTACAATTTTGGTTTTGCAGACGACTATTCATACCATTGGGCATCGTAGCTTAAATTTTGTGGCCGTTTCAAATTTAAGGGCACTTTAAAATAGTACCGTTGTTGTAAAAAGTTCACTAAGCCTCATGGTGAAATTGTGATTTTATGTCTGACCGCTAACACGCCGTAGTGGCCATATCTACGGTAGCCGTTATGAGCAATGTATACGCCGTTACGCTCACATTTCGATCTACTTAATTCCGAGAGGGAATTGTTACTGGGAACTCAGATCTAAACCTACCATGACGCGCAACCTCACCTATTGTCATGATTAGTTGTAAGTGCGAAAGGGATAGACTTATTCACATTATATATATGAATAGCTAGTGCCATTTACGAAGACGTGTCCCACTATTATTCCTTACAATTTATAGTGTAAATGTGCAAACTTCCATTAATGTTTGAGTATTATCGGCACACACTGATTACCTATGAGTGTACACGCACACTACAATTAATTGAGTCGGGTCATACTCACCGCATCCCGCGACCCTCTCGACTATAAATTAGTAGGGCTCGTGAAAACGGCAGAGGTGTTTAGGTACTATCTCCACACCTCTGCCTACCCCTTCGAAAAGCGTGAAGATATGTTAAGTATTCGTAAATTATGGAAAACTTACTCGACGATTTTAACTCCGCTACAGTGACCTCAGCCTTACAAAAAAGTTGACATTGTACGTGGCTTGAATAACCAAATAACAAGGTACGATCATTGTAGAAGGAACTATCGTCTCATGAGTGACATTCGCTTAGGTCACGAGCAAGTATGTTCTTATTGTTTCAACTGTCACGAAAATGAATATTTTATGTTCAGTAACTAACTAGTAATGCACGAACAAATACAAATCTATAATAATAATAATATCTTCACGCCTTCCCTCAGGGGCCGCCTCCCCGAAGGGTCAGGTAGATGTGTATAGATAGTACCCACACACCCACATTCCGCCAGAGATATATTTTAGATGTTTTTATACATTGAAAAAAGTCCAACTACACATAGACAAGCAGTATTTTATACGAAGTAACTTTTTGTTTATCTGTGGCCCACTACGAATAACATTAACGCAAATTTTCTCCTGCACTTACAAATCTGTTGAAGCTAATCTGGTATAAATAATGCAATAACATCTTTGTAATATCACCGTGCAATTAGCGCGTGTAACTAAATTGTTTTTGATTGCTAACATAGCGACAACGTGTGTTTTAAATCTCATTATAGACATGATACAGACGCGAACAGCAGTCGAAACGTGAAAGCAACAACGAAACGCGATCTACCGTTTAACTCGAATGTAATCTAGCATTACGTTAGCGAACGATCGTTTAGTTAATTCAGTAATTTTATTGATAAGTAGTTTTGTCAGTGGTTACTTGTTTAAATTAAAATTTACATACACGCATATAACCTCTGCGAGTTCCACAGGAGGCAGAAAGCGAGAGGAGAGCGCTAGTTCTCTCTAGACCTCTTTCGCTTCATCTGTCGCTATAAAAATTTATCATAAGGTAGTAAGAGCCGTGGTGGCCGAGTGGTTCGAGCAGTTGCCTGCGACGCAAAGGTCGCAAGTTCGAATCCCGACTGTACCAATGAGTTTTTCTGAACTTAAGTACAGTGATTAGTCACACCACGAGCTTTACGGTGAAGGAAAACATCGTGAGGAAACCTGCATACGTCTGAGAAGAAATTCAAAGGCGTATGTATGGTCGTGCTTGAGTAACGGCGATGGACTCGCCATCTGTCACGTTGGCACCTAATATACCTCTGGCGGAAAGTGGTTGTGTGGGTATTACCTATACACCTCTGCCTACCCCTTCGGGGACCCTTGTGGGAAGGCGTGAGGATATATTATATTACTACCTTGTTATAACTATATAGTAGATGTAGTATAATTATACTGTTGGCAGTTAGTACTTGGTATTGCTTCTAGGGTCGTGTGCTCGAATTAACGAATTAATTAATTTATTTATTGTTAATTTGATTACATATTAGCAGTAATTGTTTACAGTACCTTGCAAACATATACATGTATTCCAGTTTGTTTCGTAACATAAATAATCTTGTATTAATACAGAGGGAAACCTATTATTAGCCTTACAAATAATGTATATTTCTTAAGTCTATATTTGTAATAACGCCGTTGGTTTTCAATATAATAAAATAAAAAAATAAAATAACTGTATAAATCACTCGGCCACCACAGCTCTTGATGGGTTGAAAAATATTCGTTTCAATATGCCGACACAGTCGTTGTTAAATAACAAAGTACGGATATGAGCTTGACAGTTCTTATTGTTATTCAACTCAATATCAAATGCCTGTATGAATCAGCCTTAGCTCTAATTGATCCGGTCTGCATCAGTCTGGTATCTAGTGATTAAGTAACGCTCATCAATCATGTGACTGTTTATAGTTTTTGCTTGACTAAGTACCTACATATATATAGGTTTAATGAAACTATTTCTGATGGATATAATCCTACAAATATTATGAATGCGAAAGATTATGATATGTTTGTAACATTTGCACGCAAAAACTACTGAGCAGAATTGAAGGAAATCTGGCAAACAGATTATTAACTGGATAAGCACATAGGATATTTTTCATCTATTCTTTCTATATAATCTATCAATGAAAAAATTACATTTTCGCGAGTTATACGCTGTGCCGTGGTCTGCCCGCGGTCTAGCTCGCTAGTGTTGATAAAATTAGGTCTATCCGATTTTTTACTTAAGTTCGATACCCAACTTTCTTTTCACATACTCTAAGGAGTTTGTCACTATAAACTTGTCTAAGACTTTATTTCGGTATGACAGAAGCGACGTTTTGCTACCATCCAAAAATATTAAATACTCGATAACACATTTTTTTTCTTTATTTATGTTGTCCTATTACTGGGCAAAGGTCTTATCCAGTTCATTATATACATATATCTTAATCTTACTTGTAACTAGCTCATAGACAAATAGTGTATACATGTTTTTTTGGTCTAATATTATTGTATATGTATTATATTATTATTATAATAATTATTATACATCTATCTAATTCCAACAACAGTTGAACACTTAAAGAAAATATAAATTATATTAATGGTGCCGTGACGCGTTTTTGTCATGGGCCTCGAATTTTTTTTTCACAACCTTTGTCTCGCACATGTGAGAATACAAAGCAGATCACGTCTCTGTACGGTATTGAGGTTGTTTTCGCTGTCTCCATTCGTATTCAGTTTAATTGGCATCTCACCGATCGTTCCGGGCGCTTTCTTCGGTCGCGTCAAGGTTATGCTCTCACCATACCAGCTTAAGCTTCACCTATACGATATCACTAATTATTTATAATATTTATTTTAATATATACAAATTGTATATAGAAATCATAGTTTTTAAATAAAATGTTTAACCCAAATTTGCTAAATCAAATTACAGATTCATGTTTATTAATATGATAAAAAGTTCACCTATCATATTAGCTCATTATCGCTACATTACAATAATTATATATTGCACAAAAAACATGAACCACAGAATGAATAGAAAATATAATTGATACTTACGGATACTTTTTTTTATAAAAAAAATGAATAAATGATCCTTTCTCGAATTAACCTTTCTTCGGAATATTAAATAGCCTTTATGACGGACGGTGGTTCTGAATTCAATCTATTAGGATTCAGACGTCATTCTCAAATGGGGGAGTTCTCCGTTGTGAGATACGTAATGGCTCCTTTATAATAATAAAATATAATAATAATATATATATATCCTCACGCCTTCCCACAAGGGTCCCCGAAGGGGTAGGCAGAGGTGTATAGGTAATACCCACACACCCACTTTCCGCCAGAGGTATATTAGGTGTCAACGTGACAGATGGCGAGTCCATCGCCGTTACTCAAGCACGACTATACATACGCCTTTTGAATTTCTTCTCAGACGTATGCAGGTTCCTCTCGATGTTTTCCTTCACCGTAAAGCTCGTGGTGTGACTAATCACTGTACTTAAGTTCAGAAAAACTCATTGGTACAGTCGGGATTCGAACTTGCGACCTTTGCGTCGCAGGCAACTGCCCGAACCACTCGGCCACGACGGCTCTTTTTTTAATTTTTTTTTAATAAATGTCGAAGTTGATATATGCTTTTTAAACTACTAAAGTCTCAAGCATGTAGTCCGCCTGATGCTTGCAATACTGACATACGTTGTCGACGCTTATAAACATAAGTGTTACCTAAATTAAATATTGATTTACGCGAGAGAAAAGCTTTACTCCGAACGAAGAAACTGGCAGTGATGAGATTGCGCGTCGCATTGGAAAGTTTAAACGGGGACACGGTCGTATGGATATAATCTTTGACTGTATTTACTGCCGGTTAAGTTATTGACAAGTAGCCAGCTTACTGCGACTTCATACGCATGGTGTTTAGCTAAATAATCTGTCTTCGTTAAGCATAAAAGTATCCTTAGATAAAAAAATCAATAATCAGAAGTACAATCCGCCAATGACATCAAATTCCCTACGCACGGTTGAAACCAAGGTGCTTAGTCATTTATTATTAAATCCTTATTTTGATACAAGAAACAGACACCGATAAAAGCCGTAGTGGCCGAGTGGTTCGAGTAGTAGGCAACTACTCGAACCACTCGGCACCACTTGCAACACAAAGATTGCAAGTTGGAATCCCGAGTGATCAATGAGTTTTTCTACTTGAGAACAGTCATTAGCCATACAGCGAGTTTAACGGTGAAGGATATATATACATAGGTATAGTACATCTTCGACGAAAAGTGGGCGTGCAGCACACTATACACCTCTGCCTACCTCTTCGGAAAACCTTGTGGGAATATATATATATATATATATATATATATATATATACCCTATACATATTATTATCTCTTCCTTATGACATTACCATGTCCATCACACACGCCTTAACGGAACGAGTATAGCTGTTACCTTAATAGCAGTGTCTGCTCAATAATAGCAGTGCTCCTTAAATAATAGTTGCTCACAACGCAATTGCTCCCGTTACTGTAATTGAGCGATTTGGTCACAGTTGCTGTAGATAATTGCAGGGGTATTTGTTTACCTATTTGCCCGGTGAACTGAACACTGTCGCGAAGTATGTGAGTATCAGTGGCGAAGCGTCCTTAGAACACGATTCCTACCGGCTTCCCTTGGCAGATTCGCGCTCATATACGACATTCTATGTAGTCATAATATCGCAAGAGACATAATTACATTGCGCCCTTTGTAAGAATATTCCCCAATATGCTGGATACAAAAACGCAATGTATGTGAAATCGCGCAAACGCCCACATACACGATTTCACGTAGTACGCGGCTGGGGAACTCGCTCATAATATTGGGAATTCAAATAGTTAAAATGTAGGCAATTCACGCACACATAGACATTACAACCACATCCAACCATTCGTCGATATAACAGCGATTATAAGCCGATCTCAGATAGCCTCCAATCTTTATTTGTTATGTGTTAAGGTATCGTTTCGCTTGAAAAGTTTCCTCCAATCAGAGCAATTCAAGAGTCAATCAAATCAAAGTCAATCATTGACCTCACCTAGCCATTATTTCGCGCGTATTTGCACGGATTGTTTGTTATGCTAATTTATCTATTGTAATATGTGATAAGCTTGATTGTGTTGTGGTATATGGTTTAAAAAAAACGAAAGTAGTGAAATTTTACTTGCAAAGTGTTGTCACAGTGTTTGTTTTGTTTCACCGTAAAGGTTTGTTTGTTTATTTTTGTTTCTTGTCGTCACGTAGTCTGTTAGGTTAGAAATGGCGGCGTTAATACAAATAGGTTGTTGTCTTACAGATTTCCTATTAAATGAGTTAACTTCGTTCTCAAAACAATCTTTCGAAAATAAAAAATATATCATTAAACATGGACGGGCTTGTCCCGATATGAAAATTGATTATAGACGTAAGGATGGGTGTTTCAAACATTTTCACAGTTCTATGTATGATAAATACGATTGGATAACCGGCAGTTGAAAATTACATAAGTTATTTTGCTTTCCATGTCATGTCCATGTTATTTTGTTTTTCGGTTTGTAGTATAGAAAAATAAATACTGCGGTATTCCTGCTGGTATTTGTTTGTGACGATGATGCTGGCAAGTTAAGTTTCACTTATTTTAGTTCTTTTTTATAACCCCCGTGTGAGTGACGTGTGCTTTAAAACGGCTTTTTAAAGCCACTTTTATCATACTCGACATGCACTGTTCATATGATACCAGTAAAGTCATGTATGGTGAAGGTGGTGAACACTAACAACTGTACAGCAAGCATGTTCTGTCGCATGGAAAAATTGCATACAACGCAACGCAAGCACCATACATAACATTTCGCCGTAGTTTTGGGAGGTGAACTAACACACTAATATATGGTATGTAATTTATTGCATTTTTTTTTTACAAGTTAAGATATGACGTTTTGCTTATTCACGCGTTAGCCATTTTTTTGGTCCGGCTTTACCTTTCTTTTTTTTCACCCCACGCCACTGGTGAGTATTGCTATGTAATTAAATAAATGTATATATATATATATATAACAACCCCTTATAGCAGATAGTACAGATAGTAACACCCTTGTTGAAAGGCGTGAAGAAGTGACACGCAAACCGAAACGCTTTGTTTAACAAATTTTGTACGTAACATCTTAATGAATGTACCAGGAAAAAAGTTTATACTGTCGTCGTTCACTACGCGCTACATTTCTGTTTTTCCCTGACTAATTGATATTCAAGCTGGTATCAAAACCTCTGTGTCTAATCGTTCGTGGAAGTAACCTTTACGCTTGATAAGCGCGAGGCGTCGCCCAGCAGAGAGGCTTATTAGTTACTCCATTAACGCCTGTTTAAAAAATTAATAATAATAATAAGTTTAATGATTTTTTCTCATAAGAATATAACAAGACCCTACTTAAAATTAGTTATACAAGGGTTGCGGTAAGGTTTAATAACTATAAAGTATAAAGTATTATATTAACTTCTGACGTGTTAGTAGGTAGTTATGTTCTCATAACAGCATCCATTCTCCTAACAATGTGTGCACAACCTAGGATCACGTCACCGTCCCAGACGCATGGTCAGCAATGCCTTATCTCATCCGACGCTGGAGCGGTGGCCACCGGAGTGAGCTTAAGATATATTAAGCTAGCTCTACTAGCACTCATGTAGAATTAGGAATTAGTCTAAGAGAGTCGTAGTATCAAACTCTACTAACGCTCTTGTAATCAACTTAGTTAATACAGAACGTTCGTAAAATCCTTTCGTTCTTTTAAAAACATCCTAAAGCGCTTCCGAAAGTTATCTAGTTATGATTTATGTTGGGTCCGGTGGGCATACACATTTTAACAGTTTGTGTTATCAGATTCTTTAATTACAATTGGGCAATTCGTTTTTGACAATATGTTAAGAATATATAATAATAATAATAAATACATGGGACAATTCCACACAAATTGCCATAGTCCCAAAGTAAGCAAAGCTTGTGTTATGGTAACTAGACAACGATATAATTACTTATATAGATAGATATATACATGAATACATAGGACATCCAAGACTAAGGTACATATATTCGTGTTCATCACACATATATCAGCCCTTAGCGGGATTCGAACCCGCGACCTCAAGTTTCGCAGTCAGGAGCTCTAACCACTAGACAAGACGATCGTATATATAATTCTTTCGTACGTGTGTGTGTATGTCACTGAACTCCTAAACGGCTGGACCATTTCGAATGAAATTTTCTGTATGTCTTCAGGTGGATACAGTTTAGTACGATGGTGGCGCCACCATCGTATTTTTCATCAGAGCAAAGCTGGGCGGTACAACTAGTATATAATATTACTAGCTGTCCCGCGCAGCTTCGCCCGGGTGAAAAAGTTAAATTTCCTGAAACACGATCGCAGCGCCACCTATCGGGCCCAATTGTGGTGTAAGCTATCTTATCTTTTAAGTTGGTTCAAACTGCACACGGTGTGCAAATTTGATTGAAATCGGTTAAGTTGTTTAGGGGCCCATCGCGGAAAGCTTTGTTGAGAAATGGACTATCGAACACAAAAATATTTTTTCAATTCCACCCAGTAGTTCCTGAGATTAGCGCGTTCAAACAAACAAACTCTTCAGCTTTATAATATTAGTATAGACAGATATCCTCACACCTTTCCATAAATGTTCCCGAAGAGGTGGGCAGTTTATAGGTAGTAGGTAGTAGTAGTACCCTCACACCTACTCTCCGCCGGAGATATATTTTAGGTGCAATGTGACAGATGGCGAGTCCATCGCCGTTACTCCAATCACTACTATAAATACGTCTTGGAATGTTTTCTCAAACGTATGCAGGTTTCCTCTCGATGTTTTTCTCCGAAAATGGTGAATATTTCGCTAAGCGAGTCAGCGTTGCCTTTCAATGTGACAATGCCCCCATCCTTCTTGGGACCCTTCTGCATGACACGGATTTAGGACATTTTTTGTTGCCTGTACCTATTGAAATAGTTTAAACCTTAGTACACTTTAAATAACGGTTACAATGACATGGCACGAGTCGATTCAGAACTGGAGTAACAACACAATTATTGACACAAAGATGCCGCCTTCCAACTCGTAAACCCATATCTCTGAGCGGTTACCGTAACCTAACGGGCGATAGCTTAACCTAAGTGACGCTGCCAATTGTGCGCAACTAACTTATCTATTATTATTAACTTGATATTACATGGAGATTTCTGTCTGTTGCGTTTTCACGAGATTATCGTATTTTGAGGAAATTTGTTAAGAGGAAATAGTTTGAACTCCAGGAACGAAAACATTTGCCATTTTCACGATATATCACGGCGAGTCCCTGACGGGGTAGGCAGGGTGAGTATAGAGCGCCAGTTATCCCTAGTCTTACAGATCTCTTTCACTTCATCCACTTTTATCAGTACTTTCATACATGCTCACGTTAAAGGGTATATATACAAGCATGTATACCCGCTCGATGTTTTCCTTCACCGTAAAGCTCGTGGTGTGACTGTACGTTCAGAAAATCTCATTGGTACAGTTGGAATTCGAACTTGCAATCTTTGTGTTGCAGGCAACTACTCGAACCACTCGGCCGCCACGGCTTTTTTTTGTATTCATTTCTCGTGTGCACTATGCACATATTAAGGAAGTTGTTGCCAATTTGTTTTTACGGTTTACCGGATGTGTGTGCATTGATTGGCTCAATTAAGACCAGGGATTAAATACTGTGAATTTAACTGGATCGCAGATTAATACTTGCTCATAATATTTAGTCACGAAGTGGGGTGTAGCAATCAAATATTTAAATTTGGTTTGTTAACCAAAGTCACGGACTCAGTAATAATTACACGATGTTTTTTATTTGTAGCGCATTTCGTAGAAAAAGATACAAACTTGTCAAGGTAATCATCAGTTTTTGACCAACTTTAGAAAGGGGGGGCTTACAATTCCGTGTGTATGAATGATTGAGTAAATGATAGTTTGAAATTACACTAGAAGCCGGTAGATGGCGCTGCAAGGAGCTTTTATAATTTATTATGTCTCCTCTCTCTGGACGGGACAGCATATATATATTTATCCTCACGCCTTCCCGCAAGGGAGAGGTGTATAGGAAGTGTCTGAACACCCACTTTCCGCCCAAAATTCCACCATAAAGGTGGTATTTTAGATGCCATTTTAGAATATATTACATATAAATATACATATCATCACGCCAGGTCCCTAACGGGGTAGGCAGAGAGTATAGAGCGCCAGTTCTCTCTAGACTTGCATACCTCTTTCGCTTCGTCCACATTTATCAGTCTCTTCATACATGCTCGTCGGTTTCGAGTACTCTTGACGTTCCTGTCCTTGTGCGTCCGATCGATTTGATCCAGGTAGTTGGAACGTGGCCTTCCGCTGCCTCTTCTTGCACACACTTTTGCTTTGTATATCTGTTTCGTCAATCTTTCTATATAATATTATCCAATAATCCATCCAATCAATCAAGTGATCAGTAGACCACGTGGGTAGTCACGCCAATGTATCGTGAATATATCGCACAGTCACCAACATAAACAGGTCGTCAAACAACCAGCTAATTGGGTCAAAGCAGGTCACAAACATTTAACGACTTATAATAATGTCCAAAAGTCCGTTATGACCGTATTTTGAGGCGTTTTAGCGTCCAAAAGTATAACCTAACTGCCAACGATACACTTATCACGGCTCGTGAGAAAGATTTGTATCTCGCGTTTGTTTCTTATGCTAATGCCTTTCTCAGGAGGTTAAGTACGGTCAAGGCAACTGGACTATCAATGCATTACTGTTTACGACATCTGTGGCGAAAAATTCGCATATTTTTAAGGTTTTAAAAGTCATTATGTTTTCGGTATTCGCTGCTTTTTCTAAACCAATATTAAACGTAACGAATTCCTACTACGGCAAGGATCAGAAATGTGCATACTTATTGTCTATATTTAGCATCGCCAATTACGGAACCTGACCAACCATTATTTCGAAACCTGACCTGCGAAAATATTTATGTTCGTGCTTAACGGACACCATCTGTCACTCTGTGCCTAAATATATCACCTGTGACAGAGGGTCTTATCCCTGTCCTTTGTGGAAACATACAATTTACTAAGATTTTTCCGATCTACATACGTAAATTTATGTAGTTTTTAAGCGATAGCTGAAGGATCGCTCGTGCTGTCAACCTTTTCTTAGGTTAGATTAGAATACCTGTGCTAACACCATAAGATTAGCTATTACTTCTATAGTTCTGGAAATTTTACTCGCCACAAGAACACATCGCTCCTCTCACAGATCTCCTTTCCACGTGGTCGATTGTCAACACTTTATTTACGAGCTGTGTTTATAAAGTGGGAACTATAACGATGACGACGATATAAAGAAGCCGGAAGCCTTCACGTGTATTCTCAGATTGCTAATTAATGACGTAACGGTATCAGCCTAAATGCCAGCTTAATCTTCACTTCACGCCTTCCCACAAGGATCCCCGAATGTGTAGGCAGAGGTGTGTAGGTAGTGCCTATACATCCACATTCCGCTGGAGATATATTTTAGGTGCCAACGTGACAGATTGCGAGACCATCGCCGTATCTCAGGCACAACGTACGTCCTTGAATTTCTTCTAGATTTTCTCTCGATGTTTCCCTTCATCGCAAAGCTGGTGTGATAAATTTGTGTTGCAGGCTCCAACTACTCGAACCATTCAGCCACCACGACTCAGATCTTGATAAAAAGTAGCGTATTTATTCGTTGCACCTCCCAGTTGCACAAATTAATTAAATCTTGACCTACATTAACCAACTGTTAGCATTAATTATATCAAACATTTAAATTACACACCGTAGTACTGCGCACTTGCAAAAAACAAACACACACTTTACAGTAAGCTATGTTTAATCGTCGCTTCATTTTGTGTCATTGAAACATATGGTTATGACATAACGGTAGATCAAGAACGTCTTCTTGTTTACATGCTTTTATTTAAC